>OMLM01003622.1:63114-82105 GCA_900302695.1 Helostoma temminkii
GGTGAAAATCTATTTATTTTAATAAATAAAGACATGCACTAAAGATTATCAAATATACTTTTGCAATCTGTTCTTACTGATGTCCAGTAATATGTTTAGCACTTAGTTAAAGCTGCAATAACTAATTAACTAATTTCACACATCTTCTAAGAAATCAAGGTAAAATGGAACAGGACGTGTTGTGTTTCAGCTGTTCTAGGTCATTTCATATTTGTAGGTTACATATAGACATTTTGTTGTTATGCCAGTGATATGGTGCCATTGTTCTTGCTATGGCCCTCACATCAACCACATTGACAACCTGCAAAATTTATGAACAAAGCAGTGCACTTGACTTATGAAACAGTTTACAGCAAATAATATAGTCGTAGTGTTGACAAACACAATGGTCCCGCAAACAAAAACAAAAGCTTCACATTACAGTTGCATTTATGATTAGAACCACAACACTTGTGGGCTGAATAACTTCAACCTACAATAGAGATTTTGTAAATGTTCCTTTATTAATAAAAATAAGAACAAAAAGGAAACTGTACAAGGTAAAACCCTCAAGCTACTTAAATGTCAGGACTCCTGAGTTGCACTCCACCTGTGCACGCATGTGTGTTTGTGTCAGTAAGCTGATCACGTCTTCAGTGCTAACGCTTCGAGCAGCCAAAGGCAAAGCAACAAATTGACGGATGGTTTCAGCCAGCTTAGCATTTAGGTCAATGCTGTATGCTTTTGTTTGCAGCAGTCTGCTTTCAAACGGTAAACATAAACAAACCAAACCTGGTTTGTTAATCCAACTGAACAAAACTGTCATTTCAGTTTTTTTTAGAATGACTGTGTTAAAATTTGACAAATTTGTTTGTCAGGCAAAGCTCAACCTATGCTTGTCACTACTGATTTCATGTGCTAGTGTAAGTAGTCACAATGCCTACACTATAACACCAGCACACAGCTCAACAGTAGGTTAACATGTCTCCTTGTCAGTCAGAGGAAAAACACAGTCACATACACATACACACAAAGCAAAGGCAGTGGGGAGAGGAGACAAAGGAAGAGAGGGAGGGCTAGAGTGCGTAAGGGTGGGAGAGACAGATCATGGGGGAACCAAGGGGGAAATGAGCGGGAAACCAGAGACGGTGAAAGAAGATAGAATAGAGAGTCAGGGGAGGAGAAAGCAACACTGGAAAGACCATCCAGCCATCTGGGTAAAAAGGCAAAATGAAAGATAGAGAGAATAAAAAGAGGGGATGATGGAAAGTGGAAGGGAAAAGTGTAATGTAAACAAATGAAACTAAGACAAAAACACAGGGAAAGAAAAGTTAAGAGGAACGAAGAGGAATATCTTTTCCAGTTTACCCTTTGTGTCCGTGATTGTCAGTAAGACGTGATCTCTTATGACAGACTCAACCCAGAAAAACATTTCCCCTTAATCTAATACACAACATTGGCTCTCAAATCTCTGGGGTACAGACGACAAAGCTACATGTAATGTAGATTCAATAAAAATATACTATACTGCTGTATTCAGATCAGTGCAGGTACAAGTCAGCCGAGAATGTAAAAGTAATGACTTCCTTAAAAAATCTGACAAAGACCTGCAACAGATCAGCTGAAAGAAGCACCCATGTTTACATAGATGTCAATGGGAGGTCATAAATTATGCATGCCATATGGAGAAATGAGGCTGTGTAACATTGTTTTCCTTTATGTGTGTGTGCATTTAATGTTTGCAGAGCTAAAAGACCTGAACTCCAGAATTGCCCATGTGTATGTGTCTAACGGGGTGTTATGTTTCCCTCCATCACTGCTGTGCACCTCAAAAGCCTGCAAGAAAAAATAAGAGCGGGATCTTTAAGAGCGAGAGAGAGCGAGTAAGAGAGAGAAGTCTCTGGTAAACACATCAATTTTCAGCTCATAGTGATGTAATGCTGCCAAAACTACCACGATCCACACACAAATATACTCTCAGGCACACATGAAAAAGCACAACCAAGTTCTGCATGCAGTCTTCTTGTTTGGCTGAACATAAGAGTTACACTCGACCCAAACCCCTAAAATTACTGCACAAACACAGTCCTGCTCACATGGCAGTCAGGTTCAGCATGTGGAACCAAAATCAAAACAATAACAATCCCGTCTGCAGATGCTGGTAGCTCATGTGACCGAATCCACTGGTTACCATTGTTTACAGGGAAGGATGAGAGTGAAGCAGGGAGGAAGGGAAAGGGGTTACAAATGTGTAGTTTGAGCAAACTGCTGCCTTGTTGATGCTAAAAGCACTCTGATGGTGGGGGTGGTTTGTGCTGAGGAAAACTGGAGATGGCCTGAATAACCTCTCCAAATGGGGGTTGAGGGGCCAACTGTACCAGCTGTCTTCTGAATACCAACACCACCCTGAATGTGCACATCCACCCACCCACAAAATCAACCGCAGAGCTAAACGTGTCACTACTGACTGTTTACCCCATACAAGTTGGTCTGTACAGTGACATGGGCCAACCTGAAGAAATAGGGCACAGTGAAAAGCTAACCTTTACCTTTCGTTGTGATTTTGTTTGCACCTGTATGTGTTTGCATGAGAGTGTGTGAAATAAGCACTTCACACAGTGTGTGAATGCCACTGTCAGCAAGCTTGCAGGTGAAGCTAAAAAGCTAATGACAAATGTCTTTGAAGAACAAAGAAAGGCAGAGGGAGAAACTAAGAGAAAGTGAGTGTGTGTAAAAAAAAAAAGAAAAGTGGGAAAATAACACAGAACCCCCTACAGAGAAGAGATACAACAATTGAAGCTTTATCTTATTTGAAAGGTTGGGTGGTTGTATCACAAGGGCCAATTATGATTGTGTCCATTTTATGAACCAGCTGGTGTCCACCATTTCACGTTTTATGATGTTAGCACCACAAAGAAGGCTGTACCTCAAGTCTTTTAAATGCTATAACGTTTTCTCAAAAATGTCAAAAGGGCCTAATCAACAATGATAAGGAGTAATCAGTAATGCAAAGTTGAGAATAGCATGAAGGGATAAAAATAATTTTAAAAACTATAAAAATTAATAATACAAAGTATTAAATGGTCTTTTTTTCAATTCAGCTGAAATCAACGTAAATGCTTCCCAATTAGAATTTAAAGACAGATTCAACTGGAAATACTTTTCCTTTTCCATTTCTTGGACTTCACTATATGTATATGTGGCCAAATGCTTGCAACAGATGATGGGTTATGTTCTAACTTCTTTTGAAAGTGCCTAGTGTCTTATTTACAGTTCTGGTCTGCTGCCTACTTGCAGTTTTAGAGCTTAGTGGCCACACCAAAGATCAAGGAATCCCCTTATTAGATTATAAAGCAAGAGGATATTCCACTGTTGTCCTGTTCAGTAACAATTATGTAGATCAGCCTCAGCAGATGGCTGTTAGACGTCAAAGTAACAAATGGCTAGCTTTCAATTAACTTCATCGCCTCCTTTTCACAACATAAGGTCTTTTTGTTGAGGAAGACATCTGTGGGATAGTTTTGACTAAATGTCTGGCTTATTTAACTGTGTCTTGGATTCCACAGTGTTGAGCTGAATTCGGAAGATGCCAACTGTTGAGATGCTGCACGTCAAAAAGCGTCATCACCTCTTGTACATTAGATGTTGTGATTAAGCACAATTCTACCAAAAACATGAACACTAAATAAAGGTCTTCTGATGCAAGTCACACTATCAGCATTTTACTATGTGACTGCAGCTTGTGTGAAAAATTATCTTTTTGCCATTTTAGAGGTGAAATTACATGCCCCCGCGCTAAACACATTATAGTGTCTCCTGTGGTGTAAATATCTTTTATACATCTGTTAGTCCAGAAGGTGGATGCATATTACATCTGGGATGTAGCACTAGTGTAGGCGTCATGGTTTTGATTCATTATGAGCTGAAGGCACAGCCTAGTCTAGTTTACAAATTTGTTGCACCACTAGTATTTTTAGAGACTGTGACTATACACTTTGATATTCTCCCTTTAAGTTCTTTACAGACAGACTAGGATGCTGACAACAACTGTAGTTTATTCATTCATTTTTGTGTTCTTTTGGGAACACTGAAGAGCAGTTAGTAGATTCACGGTCAGTTCTGGATGGTTTCAATTCTGTGTCTTTCCAAACTGTAACACAAAGTTAATTTGTGGTCACCGACTCAACTTCCGTTTGAATAACAGATAAATTATTCCAGTTTCCTGTGATGTCAAAACACTGCTTGAGAGATACAAGATGTGAGATTTATCAGAGTGGCTGCACAACGCAACATTTGTTAGAAATTGAGAGACACCTGGGTTCTGACCTGACAGGACACAGTAGGGGGCCAGGCTCTCAGCATTTGAGACACAGAGAGATGCCACTACTGAGTAATGAGAGGGCCCATATATTAATTATATATATCTATGATTATGTCAAAAATAAATGCAGATGCAGCCACAAGTATTCTGATAAAGAGAGGCACTCGAACTCCATCGGTATGTTTTTCATACCAGTACACTGTTAATTTATTGAGCAACCCAATTAAACATAAATTTAAGAGACCCAGTGTTAAAAGTATGTGGTGAGCATCTGATATGTTGTTGTTGTTAGATGGATCTTTGAATTAAATTAGCATTGATCTGCTTGGATTATCTCAAAGAATAATAAATGTACTCCTGCAAACTCATGAACAAAGAAAGGACGTCATTGGTTTTTAAAGCAGCCAGTGCAGACAATCTGAAATGTTACCGTGGTATTAAATGATGCCTAGCTCACGTAAAAACAAAACACACACAAACACACACACGGAGGCACATTCACCATATCTTCGCCCACCCTTCTGCTAAACTGCGATAAAATTGATGAGCAACACTCAAATTAAAACCGGGCTACAATTATGACACCCTCATGCCGTGCTCTTAATTAGTACATCTCCATTTTAATTAATAAAGCCTGTCAGCCTGACAGATATCAATAATTCACACAGACAGGTCAATGGAGCCTCAAAATTGATGGCCGTAATTAGAAATTATGTGGGTAGGTGGCTGCAGGGGTGGGACTGTGTTTTAATAGGTTACACTTAAGAAGCACGCTGCCTCCCCGTTGGGTTACACTGTCTTTGCCCAAAACAAAAATTCTGTCTGGGTCAGTACAGTAATATGAATACTAAATTATGGTGAGAGGTGCACAATTACTCATCTAGCTATCCCTTTGCATTTGTATCAGATTTTTTTGTTATTCAAAGTTAAAAAATGCAGTACAAACAGAAAACTGCTTGAATAACGTTACTTTAGACAAAAATAAATTAACTGATTAATTTAATACAAAAAACAAACACAAGTGATCACGTAAAATCATTAGTTAGAAACAATATTTTATATGTAATTGTGCCAGCACATATGGTCACTATGGCCTGCACCTATAAATGTCATTAAGGGATGTAAGAACTGACATTAAGGCAGTCTGCTGATTTAACAGCCAACTTAATGTAACATTTTCACTTTCTCTAAGAATAGATGTTTAGTGGACAATACACTAATTTCACCTCCTCATTAGTGCTTCAGTTTAGACACAGTTTGTGACACATGCCATCAATTAGTACACCTCCTATATACCATGGATGTCTGTAATGCACATCTGTCAATAAAATCAATTGGAGCTTTTTTTCTTTTGCAGCACTTTGTGCCATCAGTCCATTAAATCTGTGGAGTATGGATTAGTCCGAAGTAGCAGAAGGCCCATTGAGCCTAACGTCACATAAACATTGGCTTTTAGGCGCTACAGTATACATTGTAGATAACAGACAGAACGACTGAACACAAATCTACCTTTTAGATACAACAACTGTGATGCTGGACAAATTAGCATATTAGTGATATTTTCTGTGATGGTTTAGATTGATTCATCTGTTGATTCATTACATCGGTACTGTCAGGCCAGCACACCCTTTTAGTCGCACTCTCTTGACAGCTATAAAGGTTGTTCAAACTTCTAAGAAGCTGCGTTATGTTTATTTATGACATCAATAACTGCAGATTGATTTTTGCTGATGGCTTCAAAATGAATGTTACAAATGATGTGTCAATTCCACAACTAGTGTCAAAGTAATTAGCAGTTTCACAGCATTAAATATGTTTTTCAGATAAATTGTGGACATTGTGGATTTCATGTAAACTGTGAGCAATTAACTTTCAGACAAACACAATGGTACAGATAGATCTTTCTACTCTGTGACTGATGATGTAATTAACATGCTAGATGTACATCAATGGGCCTGTTAGTTGTTCTGAAGTCTTTTGATGTTAAAGCAAATTTAAACCCTGTATTGAGATCATAACAACACACACACACATCGCCTACAAATGCCTGCCACAGTCCAGTGCTTTGGCAAAAGATCGCAGTGAGATGGATCAACTACCTACTAATCCATTGTTAACCACTCCCCTGCTCACAACCACTGATATTCAGCATGCTTAATTAAAGAGTCCATTTGCATATAAATTTAAACTTACAACTCCTACTACTACTCCTGTGGCATCACAGGTGGTTGTTTTCTCAGAACCTAAACCTGTCGATCAAGCCAGCGTGGACCAATTTGATGTGGCTCTCACTCATGTGCCACAGATATTGACAAAGATGGGGTCTTTGATTATTCTATGTGCAAGAAATCTAAAGCAGATTTAACAGCGGGGAGTGGACTGGAGGGTTTGAGGTCCATCAAATATATGAGATTCAGTAAATTCAACTGAAGTGGTTTCCAACCCTTGAAGCAAACTCAAGTGAATTCTATTAAACAAAGCAAGTCAAGTAGAGCTAATTTATGTGTGCTTCCAGAAGAAAAATAACAATAACAACCTTAGACACAAAAGGTGCTTTCATCTCTGCTGGTTTTCACACTTTCTTCTTCTTCGTTTCCACCAGGAGAAAATCAAATTTTGTTATATTATACTGAGACACTAAAGATGGAAAGTGGGAGGGTGGAAAATGGATCTGATATGATTGTGTACATGACAACTAATGTGTAACCTTGACACAAACAAGATCATATCATACAAATCTGAGCACTTTCTGCACTGATTATCAAATACTCTCAAAACTGATTTTAAGATTTTGTCGCTCTCTTTTACACATAAATTCATCTGGTGCCAAAAAAACATGATTACAGACCTTTTAACCCCATCTTATGAGAGTAACAATCTTGATTGGCTCCTACTACCATGATTATCCTGGATTAAACACCTACCAACAGCTCCCAGACAATGAAACTGCATGTTGTGCTGAGCTAAATTATGGCTAAATTTCTTAATTTATTAATATCCTTTCTTAAAGCCTACTTGAAAACCTGTTGTTACTGATCGTGTTTTCAGTTTTGCCAATGACTATACATACCATTTACAAAGTGCATTGCATTACTGATAAAAAAAATTGGTTTAATGTCGAGTTATGCACTCTACACCACCTACAACAATGTACTGGTAGGATTCAGACGTCCTAAAAAATTAAGAAATGGTCCTATAGATACACACTGCAAAAAATTATTACTTGTTTTAACAATATATTTGACATTTGTGTCAGAAGGCAGTAAAATCAATGCTTTTCATAAAAGAATCTGCTAAAGTCTCTATAGTCTGCTAAATTTGATATCAGAATAAACCCTGTAATGTTTTGGGAATTTTTAGGAGCCAGTCTTTTTAACTGGAAGCACAAACCCTCTAGTAGACATTTTGAGCATTCCTCTTTGTATATAAAAACGAGCATATTTCCCCTTTTTAGCTGTGTGTAGTTAGGCCAAACTGAGTTTAACAGAGTACTTGTTTTGGTCAAGTAAATTGTTTCTGGAAAAGATCTCAGTGTTGAATCAGATAACAGTACATTGAGAACGGGAGAGGCAGGCAGGGAATGAGAAGGAAAAAGAAAGAAAAAGAGAGAGATCATGAGAGATGTCTTTTCAGATGGTAATGG
Organism: Helostoma temminkii; assembly: GCA_900302695.1. Classification (NCBI taxonomy): domain Eukaryota; kingdom Metazoa; phylum Chordata; class Actinopteri; order Anabantiformes; family Helostomatidae; genus Helostoma; species Helostoma temminkii. The sequence continues at coordinate 71,058 of OMLM01003622.1, forward strand.
CATGGTTTATGAACTCCACTGGCATCCAAACCAGGAAAACTGTTTTCTTTGGCAAATGCTGAGAGTCTTTCTCAAACCCATTTTCTCACTCAGACTATGGAGAACACACACACTGTTTTCATGCACACACCCTGTCCTCCCCTCCTTTCTCTCATTTCAAAACCCGCCTCCCTTCACCACAAACACAAACACATTGTGCAAAAAGAATAATGGCAACAACAATGACCCAAAAATGTTGTCAAATGGTGACAACAATGTTCCAAAAAGGTAAAAATGACTATAAAGACCAACAAAACCATAATCACAAAGAAAGCAGGCAGATTAAAGAGTCTTGTCACTTCATCAAAAACACATGATAATTTGACAGTCCCTTTGGGCCTCTTTTTGCACAGGATGGAGAGTCTTTGGACTTGCTCCACATCTGAGTTGGCTGATGCGCCAGGCTCAGAGTTTGGAGCACATGCTTGGCTCACCACATTGAACTGGGTAACCTGCAAACACTCCAATCAACAATAAAAATTATCAACAATAAACTTATTTTGTTTTGTTTGAAGTCACTTCCACCGACCTCCACCAGTTTCCTTGATTTAATTTAAAGCTTTGTAAAATAGTGTGCTGCCGCAATCAAATTATAAAAGGGTCATTGTGTTGGGTTTTGCTATAAAGACAAAAATGACAATGTTGTGAAGGCCATTAAGAGATCCAGTTATTTTCAGAAACATGAGTAAATTTGCTTCACATTAGAAAGGGGTGGTTGACTTTTGGTGATCTTAGGAGGAAAGGATTTGAAACTTCAGATCTGGTGTTTTGGGGTTTTGCAATAATAAGCAGAGCACTCTCTTGATTTCCCCTTCATCTAAGGTTATACTTCACTTCCCCTGCTAGCAATTAGGCTGCAGAATGCTATTTGTCAAAAGCCAAGTCGTTCGTTTCCACTGGTCTGCCCCCACCAGCTCTTGTTACAATTAACTGTTTCCTGCATCAAGAAAACATAAGCCCTTGGAGGAAGGGGCAGGTCCAGTAGCGAGATAAGGCCTAAATTTGACAACATGTAGAGATTCAGTAAGGACAATCAGACTATAAACAGATTTGAAATATGCCATTTGTGGCAAAAGCATTTCATAAAGGAAAAAATTTTTTGTGCATTTAGATATTGGGGCAATGCAAACAATCACAGAATGACACCCATTGATTTTTGGTGCACAATCTGACAAAATTTGTGAAATGTGAACTAAACGAATACATAGAAGGAAACTACTCAATAAAATGATTAAAACTAAACTGGTTGACAGACCTGTGAAATGTAGCTACATAAAATACAAAACCCCTGAGGTCTAACAACTATGACACACTGTCATTTTTTTCCTCTATTTTCCCAATGATTGCTGATAAGGCACAGGTGTACTTCAGTGACTCCCAGTCAGGTAGGAAACCTATTGTAACTGGGTTACAAGGGACCTGGAGAGCCATCAAACCGCCAGACATTTTCTTGGTAAATCACCAGCAGAGAGGAAACTTCTGAGAGTGCAATTAAAAACCTCAAGGTCAGACTTCTCTGGAGAGCTCTGAAAAAAAACCTCAGGCATTATGTCTCTCCTCTACCTTTTGCTGCTATCTTCACAGCTACACACTCTTATAAATGCTCTATATCATCTAACCTCTTCTCCCTCTCTGCACATATATACATTTACTTCACTCTTTGTTACTCCCTTGTTCCCTTTGCTCCATCACCATAGCTCCAAGCCTCTTGTCTCCATCCTTTCTATCCTTTGTCTCCATTACAGATAAACACTGCTTTGTGGTCAGTGGCGACACCATTTCTTTTCCAGTGCTGGAGCAGGACTGAAAATCGGTTGCAGGTGTGCATAGGATGAGAGCCATGGATCTTAATCTTTAGGCAATAATGGTGCTGTGCACTCAAGAGGTCACTCTAAGGATATCTGAGAAAAGAGCCTAGGCTCATACCTGCTTCTAAGATGTGGCAAGAATGAACTTTCCATGTTCTTGATTGTGCAAGGCCACTTTATAAATTGAGCTGAAATAGATTTTTTTAGGTCTGTGGGTTTGATTTAGCACTTGACAAGCACAATAGATCTTTGGATTCTATGTACCAGACTGGTGAAGTGCTATACTCAAAATAATTAGATGTCAACTCTATGCTCTTGGCTACAAATCTGACTTTTTATTAACATAAAGAAGCCTGTGGAAATAATAAGTAATGAACTTGGTGAACTTTAATGAAGCTATTCTAAAGCAAAAACAACATGGAAGGAAGGAAAAAAAAGTTTGGCTCCTCACTTCTGCCGAAACCTGAAAGAAACTAGATTACGGGGTAAGTGTAAGATGCCACATGGCATGTCAAAACAGAAGCAGAAACAGCACCATAAAACACTAATTTAAAAAAAAAGCACATTCCTTTGGCAAATCTGGTTGTAGCCATAGATGGGTAGTGCTCATGAAGTTTTGTGAGTGTATGCACAAGCTAATGCTGAAAGGCACATAAAGCACGCTAAAGGTAATGGTTTCTCCAATATACAAATATACACCAATATATAAGTATTATTGAATGTTAGGGGTAACTCTGATTTATACAACCTTCCCTGAGGCTTCACTGTTGTTAGATGGTCTGATTAGGAGAATAAACAGGAACTTGGCTTAGTCAATCAAATCGTTCAAAATAAAACTTGTGAAATAGTCAATAAGCCATTAGACAATAACCATATACATATCAATTACTGTAATCCCTACACAAGAATGTAATTATGGTGGGATAGGTGTAAAATATCTGTCAAACCTATGTGATAGAGTCAATTTAAAAAGCAGATATTTCCTCTTAATGACCAACAGGAGAGAACCAAATCAATGATTCATCAGCAGATATCTATGAGATTTAAAGCTTGGCTCAGGATGCAGTGATAAAGCTGCACAAACGGGAGACTTTTACTGTACTTTTCAGCAAGTTGCCATCGATTGGCCTTCTCCAGCAGCAAGAGACACGTAATGGGGAGTGATGTTCGATAACTGCAGAGTGCTTTACAAGGTATTAGTGTTTCACATTTAATAGTGAAAGAGTGTAGTTTCTTTATTAGACGGCACTTTAATGCTGTACATGGCAGCCTATGGATGTTTAATTGCCCTATTGTGGAGCAGCTTCAGTAGCATTGATCATCTTAATACAATATGTGTGTACGTATGTGTGTCGCTGAACGTATGAGGGAACGTGTTCATGCATCATAATATTTAATAACAATTTATCTGTATAAAGCTCTGTGTTACACACACAGGATCATATGGACTATATACCTCACAACAATAAAACATCGAAGTTCATACGTCTGTCTGGGCCTATATGTATATGTTCAGGTTCATGGTGTCTTTGCTATGGAGGAGAAAAGACATGTGAGAGATATCTAATGCAATTTACTATGTTAGTTGACTCTCACAGCATTGAGTGTTGCACCACTTACATACAATTTGGGAAGTCAGCAGAGCCATGTCATTTAAGTAACCATAACCACAATTGCTTAAGAAAGTGAAGGCAGCACCATGGGATTCATCCAAAGATGACATTTTGTACACATCCCTTCAACATTTAGGACAGAGATTCATTTTTAGCCTCAATTTTAAGCTTAATTTTGACAGGGAATTAAGAATACATTAAATTCAACATACATACATCAATGATGTGCACTGTAACCAGTATGTTGGCATATGATAAAAGTGGACGCTTGTCAAAAGCTGCCAAATGGCTTCAAGGATTCCACAAAAAATCTGATGTTAGCCCACATAAACTCTGTCCTCTTTATGAGATGACATATCTATGTCATAAACTTTCAACGAACTTGAGCCCGAGCCAAACTCCCTCTCAGATGCAATCGGACTGACGGTCAAACAACTGATACGCTTGTATACACACAGTCCTACCTGGAGTGAGGGACATCAATGCTGGAGGAGACCACTTTGCGTTTTTGCTCTAGCAGGGACACTGATCGAGCATCAGGGTCCCGGCCAACACGTTTGCTGTCCACCACCCGCTGCTCGTCCAATGCCTCTGGGCTTAGAGAGCCGCCCTCCACTTTTGGACCCTCTGGAGCTCCATTAGTGGAGTTCTGCTGGTAAGGAGGCAAAGAGAAATTAGTCAATGCCTAAGTAAAAAACTCATTAATAAAACACATTTTATTGATAATATCATACAGGAATGAGCCTTAAACACTGATATAAAGTTAGACAGAGGACACAAACAAAGCCTTTAGTGACCATGTCATACCTTCTGCTTCAGCTTTTTACCCCCATTAACACGTTGGAACAATATTTTGACAGGTGAGTGCCAGTTTTCTTTATATTGTGCATGATATGCATCCTGTGATACACACCACGTGATACTTTTAGCTGGTACCATAATGTTCCACTGATTGAAGGTTAGTGGTAGAGAAAGGAAACACCATTGTAAACACAAAAAAATTGAGCAAATACATGTAAGCAAAAACTAAGTAGTAATTTCCTTAAATCAATAGTCAGTAACAGTCAGTTAATTGTTAACAAGTCACACATTACAGTTCTCTTTAATAAAATTGTGTTTGACTTTGCCAGCACACAGTGCACTGGGACGGCACTGCTGTTTGCCCTTGAGAGCGCTTTTTATATGAACACCATCCTGTGGGGTATCAGTTTACACCAGTGAAAGCGGCCAAGTGCCATTTACAACAGTGTTTATAAACGTCGGCTGGCAAAATAAAACGGCAGGAAAAAAAAGAGATGAACCATGACCTCTTTGGCTTTTGATACCAGTCTCCCCAGAGTGGACCTGTTTGTATAATCTTACCAAGAGGAGAGTGACCTGTGTATTGTACGCTGTAGCTAAAGTTGTCCAGCTGGTGAAAACATCTGCTCAGCCGGAACCGATGTTCCACAAACACTGTTGCACCACATTTTAGTAAATGTTTTGCCTGCAGCAGAAATGCTTCTGAATGATCACAATGAAGCTTACATCTTCATCACCTACACCAAGCAGTGGATGCATTCATACTCAGGGGGTGTTGCTTTAATTTCTGTGTTGATGATGTTGTAGCATGTTTAATTAAAGTGCAGTTTATCCTTAATGTTAGCTGTAGTCACACCATTGCCTTTGGGGCAGTGTTTGGCCGAAAATGTTTAGGGTAGCAGTCGCTGTGTTGCTCCCACCATGCAAGTGGACAACAGTGGACTTTTGTTATGTTTCTCAAATACTGCTCCATTTTTATTGATGCTACTGTGATGGACCAGTTTCACATTTTCACACTCAGCTCTTGTCCTGTTTTTTGGGTTCCCTTTAATGCCTATGGCGTGATGATCGCTGCGGTGAGTGTGAAGGATGTCAGTGCCCCAGAGATGCATTTCCACGTTTAAATAGTGCAATTAAAATGAATTTATTAATGATACCTTATAATGAGTAAAATATTTAAAAAAATAATCAAAGAATATCTGAATATCAAAATTGAAAACTAAATACCAATATCCAAATATATATAACATATATATAACAGCCATTTATAAAACTTTTTTAAAAACACAGAATGTAGTACTTGACAAACTGAGCTTTGTCATACATTTTGTCAAATAAGCTTAAAGCTTCATTGTATCGTGCAACAATTACAACTTTTTACAAGTTTTCTACACAGCCAAAAACTCACAGTTTGGTCGGAGAGTTAACGTTTGCCATTTGCAGGAGAAATGTGTAATTAGCTCTGTACGTGTAGCTTACAGTGTTGTAGGCAGTAGTTAGATGTTAGTGACTATTTAAACTGTACTCTCTGTTCTGCTTCTACTTCTTATCTTTTTGATCCGCTAAAATAAGTAGAGCTGAAGGAAGCTAAGACCTTGCATGTTCTAGCTGTACCAGTTCAGTCAGCGGGTATCCAGGAAAACTAATCGATGTTTAAGGATCAGCCAGTAAGTGTGCAGGTCCAACTCACTGGCATTAATTGACAAAGTAATTCTACTGAAAAGTTGTTTTATTAAATAAATATGCCTTTGTGAAAGCCAGTGTTATGAAATAAAATCTAACTTTGGACAAATTAATTAGTAATTAAATATAATGTACCTGCAAAAAAATATTACGAGAATAAGCACAATGAAATTGTGTAGATTTTAAAGCAGAATGAAAATAGTTTTATTATAATGAGCTGAATATTTCAAATGTGTTCTAAATTTTAAAATTTTCTTGTAATTTGTTGTATAGCAGCCTCTTATTTATTCATTTATTTATATTTAACAATGTCCTTATATAATTTTATTTAGATTTTGGAGTTCCATACAAAGCAGACAATTTGGTTTTTGATTTGTATTTTAGAGACACACAGTAACAGAAGAAAAGCATTTTCCCATCTCAAAGCTCTGAAAACACCTACCTATAGCAATGTAATAAGAGAAGTCCAATATCATCTCTTCTCTTACACAACAGCCACATGGTTCTGAACATCTGCATGCACCTACGCACTCACTAACACACATCTTCACTGTAATGAGCCATCGCTCTTGGAAACATAGCAAGAAAAGGCCAAAATACAGCCAGAGTGTCACACACAGGAGTCCATGTCAGTACAGCACGGAGAAGTATGACATGTAGGTCAGTGTGTGAATTTTCAGCGTAGCTGTGCGACTGTCCACACGAGTGCTCACGTGGACCAGGGCCTGCACTGAATACATTACATGATGGACAAGAGTCGAACAACCTCAAGCTTACTGAAAATTAAATGTAGGTCAAGCTGATACAAGCAAATAGTTCAACAGCTGTGTGTCAATGACGGCAGACACACACACAGTCTGAGCAAAGAGAGAACAATTTACCAAGATAAATGAGAATGAAAACACAGAGTTAAGTAAAACAACAAGATGGATTACACCAACTCAGGACAGATTAGGTGTTGTGCATATGACTGAGTGTACAGATAAAACCAATGCAATTCCTTCCTTTTACCACACTTATGAATAATGGCATTTCACAGTGCCAGGAAATTATGAAGCATGCTAAATCAGTTGTGAAATGTGAGCTGCATGTGTCAGCGCTGGTGTAAGAGTGTGTGTGCATGGACAGAACAAATGCTCCAAGTGTCTCTCATATCCCCCCTCTTTTTCCTACAATTCTTCTTCTCAATCCTATTCTGAAAATTGTAGCCAACTTTGGGTAATAGTGTGGGAAGTGTGAAGATTTTTGTACCTTATGGGTCAAAGGTCATAACAGAGCAATCTGACACAGACCATAAACTGAATTCTATGGACCAAATATCTTAAACTCCCAACAGACTGTATTTTAGCTCAGATGGTTTATTGTTGCTAGAAAGTATTCGTATGAGAGCATGCAGTGCATATGATGGGGATTAGAGTTGTTCATGATTAATATTACAGTGCCACAATGTAAGATTTTCCAAACATTACTTAAGGCTAAGCCCACAGCTAAAAAATGACTTGTTTTTAAAGTCACAGTGTGACAACTGCAAAAGCTGCAACTCTAGCACTTAAAAGTATGACCAGCAAACTTTCTCACCTACAACTAACACTGATTTTATGAGTTGCCCAAACTTTATGCAAGTTTGAAACTTGCGACTTGAAAAATCAAGTCACAATTACATTTGAATGTTACTAAGTAATATCCAGGATCCTACTAAACGGAAACGGAAGTCGCACTGATACAGATGGATAATAATCAAATGTAGCAGCAAGTTGGCTTGTTTTGCAGGTAACGAGGAAGAACATTTTTTTGTCAGATTATTTAAATGCAGAGTCAAGATGCATCTGTAAAATAATACATATCTATGGCCTGAAGGCTGCCTTGCTGAAAACGATCATGATTTAAATTACATTCCCAAAACTGGTTTAAAATCATTCAGAGTTAATTTGGTCTGTTTTGGGTGTAAAAGAGGAAGTTAATTTGCATGAGGTTTGAAAGAAAGTATATATATATATCCGCACAAGAGTAAGAAAAGCTTTTTTATGTGCATTGCATAAACAGTATTATGCATACAGTTACATACACTTCCTTTAACCTAAAGGTCAAATCATGTTTCAGTGTCAAATAAACTCAGTCCTCTGCCAATTCTCATGAGTCTGTGCAAAATAAAAGCGCACAGTCTACCCTGCAAGTGTGGAATATGTCCACATACGCATACTCCAAAGCTTGAACAGAAGAGTGCCTCCTCCGCAGGCAAGTAGAATCCATGAATTGGCTTTAAAAGATTACTCATACATCATGTCAGGGGTGGCAGCATACAGACTTGACCCTGTGGTCACTGTGCTTCACGTGGATGCTGCTCAGTCAACCAATAAGGAGAACCAAGTCGGAACAAAGACAGCTCCTGTCAACAACCTTTGCTTCACTGTGCTCTACAGCACACAACGTCAGGAAAGACGTTAAGTGTCAGCAAAATATAAACAAGTAACGTCTCTATGTAGCAGCAAGAAATTTGAGCTCACACAACAGGCACAAACCAACAAGTCAACAAGTGGCATCCCCCACCCTACCCCAGAACAGGGAGCATTCATTTGCCACGCCGGGCAATGAGCCAAGCATCCAGATTCTTTGATACATGCCACCCGTTGCCAACCTGGGGGTTCCCGCTTTGTTGGCTGTACAGATGCTACTTAAATGAGGCAGCATGCCCTCACAAACAACCCCCACTCCAAAATTTAAAGTAGTCAGCCGTCACTCATTAAACTCAGAAATATCAATGTGGAAGCGAGCATATCCATGTTACTGCACACAAAGAGCAACACAAGATACACATGTGACCTACACACATTTACAGCAAACCCCTCCTCCTCAGTTTATGGCTTTTTTTCGACCTCAGTGGGATTTGAGACGTGCTGGAAGAGACTTGACCATTGTGTTACTACGCTCTCAGCCTCAGCTGCACTACTCCAGCCTGCACTGGTGACTGAAACGCCATTGTGCAAGAACTTTTGTTTTTGAGTGCCGCACTGCATAAACAAATGCGCAAATGCAAAACAAGAGAACCCGAGTTTATGTAGCATTTCCCATAATTGAAACCTCTGACAAGCATTTCAGATAGAGTGCAATTGTTGCTGTTCTGCGAGTATGTGTGCACATATTCCACGTTTACATAACAAAACTGAGCAGTCCATCATGAGTCGTAACAAACAGTGGCCAAATGTCTGTTTACAGAAATGAGACTTCCGGATCACAGACTATTAGTTCATCAATGCAGTATCAAAACACTACGCACACCAATTTAAGTACAGGCACTAAAAACACAACACACAAAATAAATCACAAAACAACTGTAAACAAGTCGTTACTCAGTCACATGAATTCCTCAGTCACTCCCTCGCTGTAATAAGGACACACACACACTCACACACTCACTGACACACTACATACTTCCCCTCCTAGAAGCTGTGTTTTGATCCAAGATCTGGATTAGCCTCTTTCACTCATACAGTCATTATCTGAGGCCACGTAATACCAAAAGCATACAAGTTGCATATGTAGACAATTAGGTCACTGCTAATTAGGCCAATATCACGACTAGAAATTTGGACATGATTGAAAGTTTATATTCGGCCTAAATGTCAGGAGAAGCCCTTACTATCTATTTTCCTGCTGTCAAAACAATAATGCCCTTGTTGTGCAGAATGTGGCTTTAATAATTCAACTGAGTAACAAGCTGCAGCAACTATGAATGAAAATATCCGAAATATAAAACCTTCTTTGAGCGCAAATGTGCAATTAAAGATGCAGACAATTGCCTGCAATAAATCACCTATATAAATCACAAGCCTGTGTGCAGAAGCCTCAGACCAGCACTTTTCATTAGTCCAAAACGCTGCAGTCACAGCGTGTTTGTTTGCCTCAGCTTATCCACCCACTAGTCCACATAAACATTGCGCAGGCCCTATCAAGCCCTTTGTCCCATATATCTGATGTCGCCAAATGTCATGACAGCCCGTTATTTGATGCTATATGCATCCAAATCTGCATTGTGATTATTCTGCATGATGCCGGTGTTGTCCCAGCTGATTAAATTTACCATCCGCGGCAGCAGCAGCAGTGGTGGAGAGACCGTTTAATCCGCTCCGTGCAGGAAGCGGTTAAACGCTGCAAAACACCGCACAACAAAAACAGTGAAGCGCCACTGCCGGCCGGGGCGCTTTGCGCGCACACACACACCTACCTTTAGGCTGGACTTGAGCGGTCCTTTGGCTGCAGTGTGGTTGTACCCTGCGGCTATCTCCTCCTCGGAAAACTCCTTGAGACTCCCGTCTTGCATGAGTACGGTGTAGACGCTGCGCCGGGGTCCTGCGGCCGACACGTCTCTGTTTTCCTGCTTGACAGCCTGGACCACTCCTGTCACCGGGGCACCGTCCCCAGTCGGACTCGGCGCGTAAACGCGGCTGCCGAGGATCGACCGCTTCACCAAACGCCTCGTATGCATGTCTAAAAGTGTCTCGCTGAATTCAGAGCAGATGAACCGGTGAGTTCAAATCATTAAACGTCGAATTATAACCGGTAAACAACGTCGAAAAAACCACAGAACCGCTGCGGGTAGACTACGCGCTCCAGCAGGCCTGACAAAATGTTAGAAAGCGGCAACATACTCGGAGGGCGAAAACTCCCAACAGCGTCCTAAATGCACCGAACTCGAAAGCACCGAAAACTGATGGAGGACTTTGAATTAGCACCGGTCCAAAGCTCACAACACGAAAACGACCATTCACCGCTCAACAACCTCTACAACCAACCGGCTACCAATCTTCCTCCGTTCGACCTGTTTGTTTTCCCCACTGCTCCCTGCGAGCAGAGGGGGCGGCGGGAAAACACGGACCAACCGCCACGTCCGGGAACCGAAATGACATTTGTACACGATTTAACGAAAACTGTGATTACCTCGCGAAAAGCGACATGGACGTCGATAAAACGAACAAAAAACGTCGAATAATTTCACCTCGGCTGGTCCTATACATGGCCACCCCACCGTGGGCGCTGGAAACGGTTAAAAACACGGCCGTTAGCCGAGTCCAGCTCCGGTTGCTGTGGTATCCAGTCCGCGCGCGGC
>OMLM01003622.1:82127-95193 GCA_900302695.1 Helostoma temminkii
CTCTACCGGCGGAATGCTGCCTGTAAACATGTGCGGTCCGGCGGCCGAGGCGGGCTGCGATTGGTCGGTGCAGCACACGCCTCCACAAGCCCCCACCGCTCCCCCTTCTCCTCCGACAGAAGGTAGTGCAAGCCGGGAGGATGCTCCATTCAAAACAATGACGCAAGGATGGGGAAGAAATGAGAAGGGAGGAGGTATGATAGAGGGAAAGAAAGGGGAATAGGAGGATTTGGGGAATGAGAAGGAAAACTTACACCATGCAGACACGCTTTATATTATAACCTAGTTGTTAGAGGCAAGTAGCCTACTTTTGAGTTACCAGGGGACTTCTAAATTAATATGATCTGGGTCTAAGTGAAAGTAATGGGCTGCACTGTTCTGTTTTTGTCAATGTAAACACATTCGTCTACATCTTTTCCAGTTTTCACTATTTAACATGACACTTTTATTCCACTGGCAGCACTGGGGTAAACATGCACAAACCTGCACATCATGCAAATATAGCATCATGTAGACGGGCAATACTTTAAAGTGCATCTATGCAAATATAAGATTATCTAAACGTGTATAATAATGCTTGCACATGCTTCCTTATTTTGTGTTCCACAACTCTATATATAGCACTCACAGGTGGCTAACAGTCAGCTACATCCTTTGCTAAATAAGAAACCTAAAGTGTTATCTCACAGTGTGACACAAGCTATTGCTTCGTGAGAAAGGAAAGGAAAGTTCTCGGTGCTTTGACAAATCAACTTTAACAAGAAATTAATTCATTGTGATTATCACCCAGTGTGGCAGAGAGAATATAGCTTGTTTTATAGCTTTGTTATCACAGTAACAAATGGTCTCATTAATGTCAAATGTAATGTTTTTAGAAAATCATATGCAGCTTGCAATTTTTCTACATGACAGCGCCCTAGTGAATAAAAAGACACAATGACACATTTGACTATATATATTTTTTTAATAGAACAATTTATGTCATAAAACATTTACATGCAGAGGATGGAAACTGGACAGAGCGGAGTGACAGATGTGACCATAACTGCCAAAACAGGCTTTGCTCTGTGATCAAAGGCGTGTGTCATCGTGGAGTTGTCTGCTGGTTGTATGGGAAACAAATGGTCTCATTATGGGAGTGGTGGAGCTGAAGCGGCACGGGAGGATCTCCAACCCCCCTAAAAATCCCCTGAAGGGAAATGGGTGCCTTTTTATGACCAAGATAGACAGCTAGAGAGAATAAGTGATTTTAGGTAAGTGTCTATTAACTGTTTTGTCCTGATTAGATTTGGCACTACGACATACCCCTTTGGCAGATCATTTCCTTGGAGGTCACTTATAGCATTCTGTGAACACTATTATAACTAAATGATGGCACCACCCACATACACAACCTTGTCACATGTTAGGAACAATGTACTTTATACTTTACTTTTTTTTTTTTAATAACACTGATAATTATTTTTGGCAATGAAATGATTTCTAAGGGCTTTTCTTACACGTCATCATTCATAAAATACTGGGAGTGAATTTTCAAGCCTTCTTTTGCTGCAGCGTTGCATTGGGAGATGTAACAGCATTTCAAATGTCTGATATCATTTATGAATCTAATACCAGTCGGCGAGGGCTGCCTCTGTTTGTCTGAAGAACCAACAAGCTCGTGCATGTCTTAATGAAACATGAACCGAGGATGGAGATACTGTATGCTATATTTTGATGTGGGTGGAAACAGACGACACCAGTTTTTTAGCAAAAAGGGAGAGATACTGTAACAGTGAAACAGACATTTGCAGCAAAAAGCATTGTCTCTGGTAATATGAAAATAAACACCACCAACAGTATTGATATAATAATTCATTTTTTAAATAAAAGTACCACACTTACTGTTTTTTAAGATGCATGTACCAAAACATTGTACCATAGTTTTGACATATGATTGTTTACTACTTATCAGAACTCAAAAGCTACTTGGCAACTCTGAGTTACGTTACAAGGCAAAAAGCTATCGAACAACAGTATTTCAGCTGTTCTTAAAACAAAGCAGACATATATCAGTGCTCTTACCAGACTTATTCTAAAATGATATAACTGGAATCATTGTACAAATAAGAAAAAGCTTACATAAACTTCCAGCGGTTTAACAACAGTTGGTTAAAATAGTGCTCTATCTATATACAAGCCTTTGTTGGTATGTCATCAGTACAAATACAAACAGACATATGGTTTTCTCAGAGTGCTGTTAGTAAGTTAAAAAGCATTACATATTGAAATTGTACAGATAATTGAGCTCTGATAATGCTTTTCATAAGATGTATATAAATGCAGTACCATAATATCGAACCTTGTGCTTTAAATCATCTGGGATGGCAGCTGAAGACTGTGTACTGTACCAAGAGCAGTCTCAAAGAACATATAACGAAAAAATACAACAGTTTGCATGAATAATAAAAGTTTGGTATGTAGTTTTACCACTTTACAAGCCTTTTAAATGCGTTTGACCCTTGTGCAAAATGATAAAATATGGCATTGTGCATTTTTAAGCAGTGAATTCTTAAACAAGTTTAGGAAACTGTATCTTTACAGGGGCCAATATGTCACAATTTAATTTTATCTACATTTCTCTCACAGACACACTCTGTAGCATTTCACAAATCCACAAGGATATTCATTTTCAAATAAATATGAATTTCACAGAAAATGTTGGCATACACGTAAAACATCTAAAAATGCGCTGTGAAACTGCTCTCATTCCCTCACCCTTTCATTTGGTTCTGCAGATCACCAGTTACATGTTGGACCAACACTTTTGCAACGAGTATTGTCTTAACAAAAACACACGTATGCAACAGTCAAGAAGTCACATGTGATCTAACAAATGCTATGTTTGTCTTAGCTAAGCATTTGGCACAGATAAGACTAACTTTTGCCTTCTGTGCAAACAATCCATTCATGGGATTGTCACTAGCAGCTGCAGAAGCGGCATACAAATAATTTTACCTTCATATGTACGGCAAGTGCATGAATGAGTATATGGCACTGAATTCTCTGTATCTGTTTTATATCACAAGCACTGATAATGCCCTCAGCTACCCCTTCAAATTTTGCACGTGTCTTGTAATTTGATATTTATTTGATATTTGTTTAATATTTATTTGATATTTGAACTTTGTTCAAAGTTTGTAAATTTGTCCATGATACAGAATGGGAGTTTAACAATGATCCAAGCTGCGCTCTTGATTCGTGCCCAATGACTGAGGTATCACAGTTCATTTTCATAGTTCAGGCCTATTAGTACCAATAACATTTACCCTGGTTTATAAATTAAAAGTTCAGAAATGCTAAACTGTACCCACGCTGTAATGGATGCTCACAAATTAATGACTGATGCTGTGATGAGCCATTTTCTGTTTTTTTCCCTAGTCATGCACCAAAATCATGCTCAGTAGCAGGTTCAAAGCACTACAGACAGGATGCTTCTCCCAACCTGCCACAGATGAAGATGACAAGGGTTTAAACTCAGAGACGGGATGTTTCTTGGCCCAGACCCAAATCGCTGACACTCTCATAGTCAGGCTCTGTTTTGGCAGCATCTGACCCCTCTGCTTCCAGCCCAGCCCGGCCACTACCTTCTGAGCTATTAGTCTTTGGAATGCGGATGGCTTCGTAGCCGGGGTCTGTGCTGTCCCCAGGCTGGGACACATGGGGCTCGGTGTAGATATCTCGGACAGTGGCGTACAGGTCACAGGAGGAGGAGGTCGGGACGAGACCTTTAATCTCTGCAATGCTGCTGTAGTCATGCTCTTTGTCTTCTTCATTTGCAGAACCGTCACAGTTTGTTTTGCTGACTGTAGAGTACACAGCTGACTGAAGTACACAGACGAGACAAACTGTTATTACTTTGGTTATGACATCTATAAAATTGTGATAAACATACTTGTGTTTATTGAGATAGCAGGAATGTTAACACAAAAAGAAAATGTCACTAATACATTTGCATGAAAAGATCCCTGCTAGTTTTTCCCCCATAGCATGTTGTCTGATGTTGTATGACTATTTCAGCAGTTTCTATTTTCTTCTTCTTCTTTTTTTTATACAGTATATTTCTGGCGCTTGGAGCATTGGCATTCACAAAGTAAAGTGCTGCTGCCTCGGGACTGGAAACCACAGTTTGGGGAATAAGGGAGTTTAACACACACTTACCTCATTGTCTGACAGAACGTGGTTGTCGAACTTCGGTGCAGGAGACAGAGGAGAGTGTAACTAGAGGAGAAAAGAACAAAAAGATAGGTTTAGATATAGCAGTCTGTATACGAAAAGAAAAGAATGAGCACAGAGTCAGACATTTAAAATGGTCCCAAGGTTAGAACATTTGAAAGGTTGTCACACATCTTCATTCGTAAGAATCTGGTGGCCTCTTCCTGTTGTAAACTAAAGAACCAATTGTGCCATTAAAACAGTTGTAATCAAAAGCTGCAAGCTGTAATGCATACTGCAAACATACAGCAGTAATAGAGCAGTTTTAATCAACAGTGAGGTGATGCAAATAAGATACCGTAGGTTTGCTATGCGCAAAAACATAAACACCAACGAGATTTGCTATGACTATCATACCAGACTGCTTGATAACTGATCAATAACGTGAAAAAGCTCTCTATTTGTTGTGTTTACTGTGGTACATATGAAGCTAATGTTGATTCATTAAGTACTTTACTGAGCAAAAGTCAATACACAGAGACTGAGGGTGTGATGTTTTTGTGCACAGCCTCTGTTCACTTTGCCTTGTGGAAAATGAAGCAGCCATTAATCAACAAAGCACATCTGACAGCAGCACCAAGCATCTCAGGAGTCTAACAAGATCCTCAATATGCCTGCCAGCATCGACTAAATAGATCACGTGAAATTTTTATACACATCACCAAGAGGAAAGCCTTGTTTTTGGATTATTTTCTGTCTTGACATAAATAATACATTTAGTAAGCCCCTGGTTAGAGGTACCAAGGTTAATTATAATTCATTTTGAAAACTGTTCACTTGTTGGAGCACAATGTTTGGTGCCTGTCAAGGGCACAATCACACTTATCCACACACACAAGCTACACAGTTATGTATGAATGAAAAACTGTGCACACGGATCATCCATCAAACCGTCCACTAGTTGTAGTACCATCATGCAGACACAATTTTCTCTAGTATTTTCTCAAAGAGCATAAATCAATATGACTACTTTATAGATAACGCATGTTTGGAGACATGATTACTTTTATAGATCTGACACGCACTCTGCAATTCAGCACATGCCGTTTTCATTTCTCTTTAATTAGCCAACCAATTAGGCAGAGTGCCCCAGAGGCTTGGAAGCAGGTCTCTTGGCCAAATCACTGCACCTGTAAGTTTCACAATATTTGTTGATCTAATTTGCAGCCTCTGCATTTGTGTCTCAAGTATTAAAGTAATATGTTAATTGAGTCAGCCATATATCATTCAGTACACACAACAAATAACCTGGGTGTGATGTTGACATTTAATTAGACCCTTAAAAACTTTATGCATAATAAAGTCATATGATGACAGTATGTGCATGGATGTTTGTTTTGTATACACATTTGAGACATTACACCTGAGAGATTAGTATTATGACGTGTGCGATGTGACATGTTTGCGCGCGTGTATGTGAGAGAGGATTATAGGAATACGTTTACTGTATACTGTATACAGGAGAGACAATAACATGCAGGCCAAGCAAGTATGACACTAAGCTGATTACAGCTGATTCAGAAGCTGGACGACTCAGGTGTCATGTGTCAGTCCCGCCGACGTGCATGTTGACATATACATCAGTATTAATACACCAACTTAGATGCTGTAGTGCCTGTATTACATTTGTAAACAACTTTAAACACATGATAGACACATGATAGACACATGATAACACCAACTGAAATTATAACTTTCTCACATTGACACTTAACATGCTAAAATCCTCATTCTAACTATAGTGCGTTCCCTTTTTGAAAGGCTGCTCAACAGTGCTTACACACTGAATATCACAGTCTAGCTGGACTGTGTCCCAAGTGTATATCCTGGTGGTCCACTAGCTGGGGCAAATCTATTTCCTGCACCTCATATGAAAAGCCCACGGGCAACACACAGTCTAATGACTCCAAACAAGGGTTACTGCTGTTTACAGTGGTTCAATAATTGTACAGGATCACAAAAGCTGTGAATAAAATGTCACAAAAGGATGTGTGAGTGTGTGTTTGTGCTAGCTAGGAACCAGGTGTATGTAATGGAAAATATGTGTATATGAGAAAGCCTGCTTCTGTGTGTGAGCAGCATTTTCCAAGCTTCTACCTGAGGGGATTCCTCCTAGACATTTACATACAGACTCCCCTGCGTCTAAACCAATAATGGTATATATACAGTATCGGTGTGTATGAGAGAGACAGAGAAAGAGTTTCTATAGCCAATGCCATCCATCATGAAGCCAGACTAACTGTCATAGTGATGGTAGCCAGCTGGCGCGCACTACATACACACACAATGCACACACTTGGTCTGACAAGACAAATCACCCACAGCTCATGATCATACACAGGCGAAAACCACAGGGAGCTGGGAACATTCAGGGTTAACCTTAAATCAGCCCCAGGGAGTCTACGTGTAGCAGAATATATGTAAACACACACATGTCGTGGTACCATTGTGTGTGTGTGTGCACGCAATATAGGGGGATGGGAAGAGTAGTAGTAGTAATGCTGACTAGACATGTCGACAAGGTACATGGGTGGGTGCATTTATAAATGAGTACATTTATGAGCATGTGTGTGTGGCTGCCAGTGTGACTGGGGATGTACTGTACTGCTCAGTAGACCAAGATTTCATCATGTATCCGGAGGTCAGCTGAGGCTAGACTCGCCTGCTGTTCACATTAGGAGCAGTGATTAACTAACTGGCTGCAACGCTAGAGACAAAGGAATGGAGATGTGACTCAAGCACGAGAAGAGGATGAAGCCATGAAGAAAACTAAAAGGAACAAAGAGGACTGTATTAGGATAACTCTGGTTAATAAGAGCCATCCATGTGGTTGTCAACAAGCCATCAGCCTCATCATCTAAACCACTTTATTTGAAGGTAAAGCCAAAGCACACATGATGAACCCCAACGGCTGTGATTCCTACTGGCCACATGTCCTTGGACAAGACACTGATCCCTAAACCCTGCAAGCATAAAATTCAGCAGACTGTGCACAATTTCCCTATGTGGAGTAATGAAGTGCATAAAAACATAAACGTTAATAATAATACCTCCCTGCAATGGAAATCTGTGGCAAACACTATGTCACTATTTGATGTTTGTGTGCTTGTTAGCTTCTAACAATCTGATGCAATCCTTTCTGAGCTCTTAGAAAGTGTTAGTTTATGTGTTTGTGTGAGTCTTTCTCTGATGGATCTCTGCTTGAGGAAGGCAGCGTGCAGAGAGCAGCAGCAGGCCGCCCCATTCAATGCATGCCACCGAACTGGTTATCTTCTCCTCTCTTCACCTCTGGACTCCCTTTTTTTTACCCCCCGCTTCTCTTTTACATCTCAGTTTTTCACCCTTTTGAGTCTCTCCACTACTGTTTCGTCTTAATTGTATTTTTTTCTCCTTGCTACAGTACTCTGCTACAGATGTCTTCATTTGTATGCCACTGGGTTGCTTTTTCTTTCATTCTCCCTCTACCTCACTGTCTCTCGTTCTTCACTCTCTCTCTCTCTCTCTCTCTCACATCCTTCATGCCTCCTGGTCCTTTCAGCATCTTTGAGTCAATCTCCCATCTTCTCTTCATCACTATCTCCCTCTCATCTATTGCTCTCTCCAACTCTTCCCACTCCAGCTCCCATTTTTATTTTTCACTCCTACACTGTCATCTCTCTTTCTCTCTCTCTCTCTCTCTCTCTCAAATTTCTTCCTTCAGTCTGTCACTTTCCCTAAAGCAGCACTGAACTGGCAGCTTAGTAAATGATAATTGTGTAGGAGATACGTCTCCCTTTTTCTTTGTTCTCCATCGTCTCCTTCTAAAGCCAAGTGCGTTGATTCTTTTACACAGAGTTGCAATAGAAGTGCCCCTCCTCAAGTTCATATGGGTATGAAGTGCATTATAAAGATACGGATTGTAAATTAAAGTTGATAATTCAATGAAAGTACTGTATTCTCTAGTTTTATGCATTGCTGGTCTTAAAATCAATATCTATCACCCTCTAAGGTTCAACCTGCAAAGCAGCAATCAGTAATAAGAGTGTAACCTCAAACTTGTGATTTTAGAATAACATTATAAATGGCATTCATTCATTAATTATTGGAATATTGGAATGGAACTTTTATATCTTAAAAATCTGAATTTTACCAATAGCTAACTTGGAAATATTACAGTTTTCTCAATTATACACACACAAAATGGAACTAAGCACAAATAAATTGGTCTTCCTCAAATACAATTCATCTTTTGCAAAATTCTGAACACAAATTGCATCTTTTAGCACACTGTGTTCACCACTGGCCTTTAAAATCCTACACTCTGATTACCAATTAGTCTCACTCATGTTGCACCTGTGCAAACACAATTAGAAGAACACTTCAATCACGTGTCAGAGTACAAAAAAGCATTTTTCCCTGCTGCTTGTTCAGGGAGAACATCACAGCTGATATGGACGATCCTAGCCTGACCAGGATCTACATGCCACTTAGGATCTACAAAGAATCTACAGGTGTGTGACCAGATGAACGCACATGCATCCTCACCTCTCCATTGTGCAGCCCATTCATCACGACGGGCTGGTTGTCGTTTTCATCCAGAACCTTCTCCGGGACTGGTGGAGGCAAGTCCTCCTCTGATTCCTCCACAGGCTTATGGGAGGGAGCACTGGCATTATCAGAACGCCTTTTGGCCTCCATGTCTGCACTGTGGCGACTCTTCTTATTCAGGTCAACAGACGCGTACTCCACGCCCGCGCACAGGGGGCCCCGCTCAGAAGTGCAAGGGCTGATGCTGCCATTGAGCAGGACAGAGGGGCGATGGGGAGTCTTGTCTGAGCTCACTTGGACAGTACCGTTGGGGATGCTGAGGTGCACAGGAGGAGCCTTGAGCTCCTTGACTGTCTCGTACAGGGAGTCTTCAACACTGACATCACGCGACGCCACTGCAATCTCCTTCACCACCTGGACATCAAATATTGGATTCTTTAATGTGCTGGCAAATAAGCAAAATAAATTTAATGCTTCTCTTTCCTCACTGAAAACACAATCGATCCGTTAATGTCTTCTGGAACATTCTAAATTTATCTGCACACTTTTACCTTGAGCTTAATCAATCAAACAATCAATCAGTCAGTCAGTCACGCAGCCAGACAAATCTTTAATCTCCTGCAGCAGCAAACAAGCTCATGCAAATAAAACCCTGATTCTGCTGTTGTGAGGTGACTTTAAGCATTGACCTCGTAGGTGCTGTCTCCTGAGGTTGGGGGTCCTTCCCCGATAAGGGCATTGTTGGGAGGAATGCTGGGAAGCTCGCGGTCCTGAGGACACTTGGAGGACCTGAGCTCTGATTGGCTGGAGAGCATTTCCTCTGACGGCTGGGGACTGGTGTCCTGTGTGTCTGTGAGGACTGGTGGAGCAGAGAAAACAGAGTCAGATCAAGTAAACAGCTTCTCATGTGGTGATTTATTATGTGTTTTTCATGAGAATGAGATGTAATTCTACTTCAAAGTAATTTTGTAATGAGTCACTATTTTCCCATTTCGTCACTCCAGGACAGATCTGTTACTACTTACAGTTACTGACAAGATGATATGATGAACCCACGCAGGTAAAAATGACTAAGACCATTTGATATGCACATAACAAAATAACAGCTGAGTTTTAAAATGAATCCAGGCTCAAAGAGAGCAGATGTTGCATAACAACAGCTTCATGGCCAAATATGGCTAAACAAACTGTCTTGGCTTACTTGTACCGCTGGTTAGAGGGCCATTGTGAGAGCTGCTGACGGCCACATCAGTCTCTGGTGTGTCTGCAGACTGGCTGATTGTTTCTTTCTCTGACACCTGCACAACAAAAGACACAATGTTTGTCACTGCTGGATGCTGGATGTATATTTTGAAACATTATTTTCAGCATCTTCAGGACTGAGGGGAATACAACTCTCTCTGATTTCACACCAGATGTTTGTCTCTCTTTTTCATAACTTTTACAATCACATTACACGTTGCTTAATGCTCGTTATCAGTATGTTATGCATGCTTAATTAAATGCAGACAATTTTTACCCACAAAGAAAAGCTAAATCTAAAGATAGCTAACAATATCTGAGAGTATAAACAAACAAAACCTATTTACTGTAGTAAGGAATACTGCTGCTTATTTGAATCTTGGTTGATTTGATTTGGGTTTTTGGAAGACTCAGATGATCTGTTTCTTTTGACATCAAGGACAATAATCATTTTATCCTCTTAATTACACATTGATTTATTAAGATGAGACCTAAGTTAAGAATATCTGCACATTTTGGCTGAAGAGGGAAACATTACAACAGCACGTGAATTATGAAGAAACTGGAGAAGATTTTATGGATACCCACAAACAGAAAGCTGTATTTACAGAACAGTCCCAAGACTGGCTAGGATTCGATCTTACTCAAGGACATGTTTTTCTAAACAGTCTTTATACCATGTCCTCTGGTTGAAGGCTGTTTCCCTATATTCTACATCACAAGACAAAGTCTACAGCTCTAATTAAACTGTGGGTACAAAAATCCACACTGTTCGTTTGATCAGCCTCCAGTGATTCACATCAGCTCTATGAATCAGCAAACACTCAAATCAACACTCTCGTCAACTCCAGAAAACAGTCACTGGAAAGAATGTACCATAATTAACATAGGATGCGCAGAGCACCTGCAGCACAGATGCATAATTTATCAGCATGCATCAATCAATCATAAACAGTCTTGTTTCGATAGGTAAAAATATGACTACTACTCAGTAGTACTAGTAAAATATTCAATACAATACTCAGTAGTAAAATATTGGAAAATACTGAAGATAAATATTTATATAATGTCTGTATGACAAGATTCTCTTTGTTTGGGTTTGTTGTTTTCCTTCTGTGTAAAAAAGGTTGGGTATTAGAAGCACCACATCCCCACCTGGTGGTAAACTTCTGACACGATATTTGGATTCAGTGATGTAATCTAACTTTAATTTTTTTAGACTTATTTCTTATTTATTTATAATTAAAGGTAAATTAAGAAAATCCATTTTTATCTCAGCATCACGAATATTTCAAATCTATCTTTTCTCATGTTTTTGCACATTTATCGGTCCTGCCATAGGCCAATGAGATCAAGTGATTGATAACTATTTCCAAGATGATCTATTGCTTATGTTTTTTTCTTATATCATCTAGAATACAATGAAAAACTCTACAAACAAACAATACAATTACATAACAAGTGGTTCCAGTACTTTTTTTGGCTGAACTTCCACGGTATAACTAGGTAAAGACTGATTATTAACACAAAATGTAGACAATTTAAACCCTTATGTGAAATATTATATTATATGTTTTCACATAAGGGGTAGGGAAGGCGCGGGACTAGAAGAAGTGTTAGGCTGTGGGAAAGACAACCAGAGTGACTGTGAGTGAGTGAGGAAGAACTGATCTAATCATCTGCAAAGACTAAGACCCCATTTAACCTGTCAGACTGTGACACGGCCCGTCATTTAAATGGGCCCCTCCTGAAACAATCTGACCACCCTGCAACTGCGCTATTACAGTGAAAATATCCATCAAACACAAAAAGACTGTGATGAATGTGTATGTGCACAGAGAAGCATGTAGGCTGACACATACAGACAAATCCCAGAGGGAGTGGCAGAATAAGAGCGTAAGTGGATGTCACTTAGTCTGTGAAGGAAGGGCATTTGTCACACTTAAATGTTGCTTGGCCACTAAAGCATCAGTATTATTGGAGTTGTTAATTACCATCTATACCCATGACTTGATGTTCAAAAGGACATAGTGTGCACTTAGATCATTATAAGTAGTACACAGAAAAGGGCAAATGTGAAATCTATATATACTGATAATACTTTAATAATATAATTAAATTCAAAAAGAGAAAACAGAAAAAACAAATAAGCATATACATTTGTTTTTTCCGTTTTCTCTTTTTGAATTTAATTTCACAATTTTACTTTTCACACACACACAATACATTTTTAAAGTAACTGACATGAGAACAACAGAGAACAAATTTTCAACATACTCTCTTAGCAGGAGTAACTACATTCCCATCAGTGGCTGCGGGCAATTTGGAAACGATTCAGGAATCTGAATCTGTTTACAGTGAAGGTTTAGTGAAGTTTATGAGTATTACTTTTTTGGTAGAAACAAGTAAAACCTCAAGTTAACTTACTCCATTCACAAGGTTCTCATGGTCTCCTGCTGGTTGTCCATTAACTGCTTTCTTCTGCCTAAAGGAGAGAAAGATAAAGGTGGATGATTATAGAACACACCGTACAGGACACCTTGCAGTATGCACACCCTGCATGGCTTGTATCATCTTGCAGTGTCGTCTTTGTGAATGAAAATGAACTTGTTTCTCTTCTTGGATTATTTTATATTTAAATATATAAACATTATTTATTAACTGCCTGTAAGCCATATTGGTGTCAAAGGTTATTAAAGGTCAGCTCATTGTCTGTTAACTTCCAGTAAGCAGCACTGCTCCTCATTTCATACCTGTGTAATTATGGTAGAAAGAATGCCATTGGTTTGTTTTACACCAATGTACAACTGGAATATGAGGCTGATGTCATTTTTAAAACCAGGAAACATTTATTATAACACACATCATCTTCTACACATGCTAGTGTTTCCCAAAACACTGTGTGTGTGTGTGTGTGTGTGGTGTGTGTGTGTGTGTGTGTGTGTGTGTGTGTGTGTGTGTGTGTGTGTGTGTGTGTGTGTGTGTGTGTGTGTGTGTGTGTGCATGCAGATTGATGGGGAAATTAAATTTACAATGCAGTAGA
>OMLM01003622.1:100666-116227 GCA_900302695.1 Helostoma temminkii
GGGAGAAATGGGGGAGGGGAGAAGAAGGATAGGGGACTGCTGCCATGAGAGGGGAGAATGTAAGATAAGGGAAGAGAGAGGACAGAATAATGAACATGAACAGAAATCACACTTTATCCAAAAGAAGTCTAATGAAGAAGCGAGAGGATGACTCTAAAAGAGAAGAGACAAAAAGAGGTGGCACCCGAAACACAGAGAGGAAAGCAGACAGCACCTACAGGCACACCCTTCCCCAAGCAGGGTTATTATTATTAACTCCCGCAGGCTGCAGTACAACAGGGACCCTGCCCTGACAATGCAATTATTACATACACATACAAAAATAGAAACTATTCACTGTTTATTTAAGTCTGCGTGTGTGACTACGTACGTGTGCATCTGCTTGTACAAACATGAAAACAGGTGCTTATGATCAAGGGACATAATCTGAGTTTCCATGGCAACACTGCCCATAAGGGTTAATGGTTTTAGTATGAGAAATTGATCTATCTTCCCTAAATGGGGAAATTGAAACTGCATAATTTAGCAAGTCTCCCCGTTTTCTCCCTCCCCTCGCTCTCTCATATTACACGTATCTATGTAATATCATGATCCATACACAGGACTATGCTACTCTCCCTTTCAAGTTACAGTAGCTCTACCTGCTGCTAGAAGCAGCATTTATATTGATCTCCCACTGGGGACATATAAACGAAATATGAAGCATTTTCCCCAAGCAAATAAATGTTTCTCTCCCTGAGGCTTGCAGCGCAGTTTAAACAAGTACAGTGGCCATGTAACATTTTGCAAGAAGGGAATTTTATCGTCCACTCACTATAGTTGTTTATGCTATGACAAGTTCTTCACACCCCCATTTTCCTGCATGCTATAGGAAAATATGTTGGTATTCAAACTAACTTTTCTTCTCCAGACCAGCTGCAAGGCCACAGACGCAGCAACATGTGTCTTGTGTCTTCACCATAAATGACAAAGCTTTCAACAAGCATTTCTGTGTCCAAACCTCATCTTGCAGAACCATTAAGGTCCACAGGGACTCAACGTATACGTGCAGCATTTGTATAAACATGTGTGTGTGTGCCTGTAAAATTTGTCTGTAGTTAATGTCACTGTCTCATGGGACAGATACATTTCCTGTCTTCCTCTCTCAGATTTCGAGGACACAGATGACCGTGAAGTCTTCAGAATGCAGATGCTTCTCTTAAACACACTCAGGAGCACAAGTGAAGTAAAGCTCAGATGGGATGGTAACGTCACTTAAAGGCAAAAAGCTTAGATTTGGGATAAGAATGGCACCATTGCTAAGCTCTTATAACTTTAATTCTGTTTCTGCATCTCTTGTAGTCTTTGTTGCTCTTTCTGCTACCCTATCTTTCCTATTTTTGTCTGATGCCCGAGGCCGTCGTTGTGCATTCTGTGGGCATTTGTGCACTTAGCAGTGTGTGTCTATGTGAGGTGTTATCGCACTCCTTGGAAAGAATACTCACTGTTGTGACCTCAAATACTTCTTATAATAGAATTTCAGTTCCACTTTTCCCTTTTCCTCCCTTTGTTTATTCTCATACTCAGGGTTGCAGAGCTTACATGACAAATCTATGTCAATTCTACTTTTCACACTGCCGTTACTCAAAAAGCGGAAGCGTGCTCAGCGTTTTTAGGATGTTGTCATTTTCAAATGTCCTCTGAGTAGGACAACTAAAAACTTTCCTAACACAAACACAAACATTTTTGTCATATTGCCTAGCGAGCAAACATTGGTTAAATTAAAATTTAATGAACTGTGCTTAAGACATTTTTTATTTTCCACATCCTGACAATAAACTTTCATTGCCTTCACTCCACCAGAAAAATACATCTTGTAATTGTCTAAAATTGATTACCTTTGTGACAGCTCCGGCACTTCGCTAATAATAAAATGCAAAACCAAAAATCTGACTTCAGTAATTGTGCAGTGGAGCAATTTACAGTGATTAAACAAACCAGCCAGGCGTGTCATTCAAATATGTAAATAGGAGTATGGAGCATGAAGAAGGAGACGGATTGTTGTAACGATTTCAGGGATTGTCACTCACATTGTAAGTGACCTTCTTGGCAAACACTAATGGAGAGGTGGAGAGGAGGAAGGAGGGGGTTGAACTGTTGAACTCTGAGAGTTTGAGGACAGAGAGCATGGCCGGGGCTGCAAATCAAGTGGGCTAACAAAGCGTGTCTGTCTCTCTGTGTGTGAGCATGCGTGTGTCTTGTTTGCATTTAACTCAGTAATTTGACACTGATCTTAAAAAACAGGCTTATCTAAAATAGAAAATATTAATCGTATTTAGACAAACAAATACACGTACATAGTCTCAGATTTATTCAGCTCTGAGCGACCGTGTGCAAAAAAATTCATTGTCACCTTGAGATGAAGATTAGCATTAGAGTGAATGAGAAGTAGATACAACCACATCATTATTCAGTGGCACTGGCCTTTATGTGCTGAATAGCTGCCAAGATAAAGGGATTATCAGGGTGGATGGAATAGGATGAAGGATGATGTGTGTGAGTGTGTGTATGAGAAATCTATTGAGGAAATTAATTCTGGAAGCTAATAATCAGGTGCAACAGATGCTCAGAGACACATGATCTCATTCTCACTCCGGCACATACACAAATGTTATACACGCACATACTCCCTATCAGAGATGCATTAACAAGCACTTGTATAATTCTTCTTTCTGCCAAGTCTTGCGGACACACCCCTGAGCTTCGGAAGCTGAAAACTGCCACAGAGCACTTCATTTATCTCCCTCTGTGACACCAGCTTTTTGGACAAAAGGCACAAGGCAATGGTGGAATTAATAGAGGTGTGTCACTCTGTGTGTGTGTGTGTGTGTGTGTGTGTGTGTGTTTGTGCAGATGAGCAACTGAAATGGAAATCTGATCCGTCTTCATGAGGGTCTAACCACAGCAGGGGTGGGTTTATTAGTCGACCTAGACAGGGCGAATTGCAGGGGGTCAGACCCATCCAGCCCTCTGTAATGGTGGACGATAACACAGCAGCTGAGCTTAAAAGGCAGCACATGTCTAGTTTGCTGATGTGCATGTGTATGTGCGTCTGTGTGTGTGTGTGTTTGAGGAAAAGGTAAGTAACAGGAAAGAAAGAACAGAGAAGAGTTAGGAACTAAAAACAAAATGGTGAAGGAGTGGAAGGCTAATGTGCGTTTCAATTTTTCAAACATACTTCCACTGGCTGGGTTTGTTTAATTTTACCACCACACACACACACACACTCCCAACCATCCTTGGTATCTCCTTTCTTGTCCTTTATTTCTTTCTTTGTCTCCATCTCTCTTGTCCTTTTGCTTTCAACATCACCTCTCACTTCTCCCACTGTCCCTCCACAGTCTTGTCTCTCTCCAGACCAGGCTGCAGCATATTCAACATGTCTGGTACCATATAAAGATATGTTAAAATATGGAAGCCTGCAGGGATTCAAAGGGCACATCTACAATCAGAAACAACAGATAGGAGGTGGGGTGTATGGTCAGGGTGGCTGTGGGGGGTTGAAACCAACCACACACGCCAACCTCTATAGCGAGGAGGAGGGGAGGATGCTACAAAACACGAAAACCCCTCAGACTGCAATTGTCAGATTTCTGGTTCAATCCATTCAGTGCACGCCTGAGCAGCTCTGGAAGATTGCATGAAGCAGATAAGACCATGCCTCCACCTTTTTGACAATTCCATTTGGTTCTTCATTTCACAAGCCAAAGATTATTCCATGTGGCAGTACCTACAGAGGGTGAAGAAGAGGCACTGCAGAGCAGAGAGGAGGAATGTGCACACTAATGGTGTTTTTGTTCCTATTTTGAAGGAATAGTTTGACATTTTGGGGAAATGCACTTGCAAAAACCGTATAAATGCCAAGTTGTGGTTTCTTGACCCTTTCTTGGCTGGACACAATTAATTCCTGACGTCACATGAAACATGTTATATGCTTGAAAAAGCAAACTAGACTAGTGATGTCCAGTGTTTGTGCTAAGCTAAGCTAACAGGCCCCTGGAGGTAGCTTCATATTTTGCATTTAGTCATGATATGATAGTAGTATAGTAATATCAAACGTCTCATCTCTCGACTCTTGGAAACTAAGTTAATAAGTATACCGATAAAGTTTTTCTTATTATCACCTGTTGTTTGCCTGTGAAGACAACAGCTAATAATACAATACTCTTTACAACTACCACTGAAGCCAAAAACTCCATAATCACACAGCTGAGCCTCCTTTGTTAACAAACCACTCGCTATATTCAACAGCTACATGAACTAGAGGGCCAAGTCATGTATAATAAATATATAACACAGTAGAATATTTATTCATGAAGCAGCAGCGGCTGCCACAGCCCTTCTCA
The DNA here is from genome assembly GCA_900302695.1 of Helostoma temminkii. Classification (NCBI taxonomy): domain Eukaryota; kingdom Metazoa; phylum Chordata; class Actinopteri; order Anabantiformes; family Helostomatidae; genus Helostoma; species Helostoma temminkii. Next base: position 105,052 of record OMLM01003622.1, read on the forward strand.
AATCAGTTAATGGGGGAGGCTCAGTGTGTCCCCGAGGAGAGCAGAAAACCAAATGAACCAACTGAATGTGCATCATAACAGCGAACACACGCCTGCTGGTGGCGGAAAATCTGCTGTCAATCACACACACACAATTATTTATGCACACGTTTGACAATACAAGTTTGAATACAGCCAGAAATGGACACACACACACACACACAGTCATCAGAATAGAGATGAACAAATTAAAGGGCGACAGACAGAGACAGTGACAGAGAGCGATGGAGGCAGGAAGAAGGAGTGAAAGAAGTGAAAGAATACATTAAAACACTCAGTGTGCAGGCGGCAGTCGGAGAGGAAAACGCAACAGAGACACCTTCACACTCTGACACTTTCAAGGAAGCTCGTGTGGCCAAAGGCAAATGCATTCAGACACAGTGGGTGGGTAATATGGCAGGATGTGTGGAGAGAGCAGGACAGACAGAGATGACACTCACTGATATTATTCACAGGAAGACTGAGAGGAAAAGTAAGTGGTATATATACAGTAGAAGATTTGTAAAATGCACATCAGCTGCACTGTACAAACAATTCAGATGGGTGAAAATGCAAAGGAAAAACTGCTGTGTCTTGGTAAAGCCCAGCGACAGCGTTAAGCTTCAGTCCTCTTTGGCACAGATTAAACAAATCTCTAGAACTCCACTGATGAGATGGACACAAGTCTTCATCAGATATTCACTCACAGAGGACGTCGGCTCAACGCAGCTGGTTTTCAAACGCACCATTTCATATTACGTGAACAATTTACCACTGTAAATTTCATTATGCTCACACCTTACACCTCTGAGCGGCAGTGTACAAGTTACCACACTAACACAGTACGTTCACACAGTAGACATATTGATACGAATTTGTTGTATCTGTGCTGTCTTCAGGATCCTATATTGGGTATATATCTTTCATGAAGTGAAATAATCCAGCTTTGACCTTCATGGTGTCTATGAAACAAAAAACCAAAACTACTGAATATATTAGTTAGAATCATCTTTTACATTGAGGCTATTTACTGCATTATGTTCCTTAGAGACTGTCTTCTAAATAAATAAATAAAAAATCATCTTTACCAACCAAGTTTGTGTGTTTCAGGAGATAAACGGATTATAATAAACGTTTTATAATTCAGTTTGGAGGACATATTGATTCTTTAGTTCATTTTGTCTTTTAATTGGTCGGCTACTTAAACTGCATACACGCCACGTTCGTCTGAACTCTAGCCTAACACACACTGCTCTGCAATTCTCCCTGAGATCACAAACCATTACATTACCTCTCAATGCTCCTGACAGCAGAAGCATTAGGCCATTAGCAAAGCCCTGGACACTTAACACACTCTGCACAACACACACACTGACATCATGTTATGATTATAATGAGTGTCTTTAGTCCTCTGTGTCTTAAGAACTTCCCGAGTGTCTATCAGCATCTTATCAATTACCTGTCAGACAAGACAGGATGTTGAACAATGTCAAATGCAAGGATTTCTCAAAGGAGGAAACCAAGTAAAGAGAAAAGAAAATCATGCACCTCATGAGCTCGACACTGTCACCTCCTCTATCAGCTCTTACTCTTGTGCCTCTCTCTTGTACTATCCAACAAAATGAATACACTGAAATAAACATTTTAAAGAAAGTACTACCTCCAGCCTGACTTGGTGTATTCCTTAATGAAGATTAAGACAGAAACAGAAAAGGAAACTAGTTCTGTATAATCTGACAGAGCAAGGAGAATAATATCATCCTTTAAGAAGGAATTAACAGCATGAACAGAGCCAGAGAAGAGATTGCAGATTTGCTCTATAAGCTGCTTGGGTACAAAAATGAGATTTGCAATTCCTGTACTTTCTATGACAAATTTGTTGGGCAAGATTTCCTAGAAATCTTGATTAGAAGACTGCATTTGTACTTTTGGAAATCTAAACATCCACAGAAAATGCACCCATACACTATAAATTGAGGATAAAAAGCTGGGAGCAACAGAGACCCTTCAAGGTTAATCCACACATCAGGATGTGTGTGTTTGTGAAGTAAAGAAAATTTTGACAGTTTGGGTCTGCTAATCGTATTCCAGAGAGAAGTCTGAAAATAGCATAAAAACACACGTGCCTTCCCAGGCAAATAAGCAAGGGAACAGCGGATAGAGAACGGGAATCCCATAATGAAACAGCAGCGACCCACACACACACACTTTGCTTCAACAGGGGCCGTGAGACAAGGGCCTCATCTGGAAAAAGATGCCCCAGAGAACAGTGCAATTTGTTGGGAATGTCCTCTTGGTTTGCCACCTCTGTCCTCACAATGTCCTCCAAAAAGCCCCATGAGAGGAGTGCAGGACTGCAGCTGCATGCTGGGAAATATGTCAACCTTCACCCTTTTGTTTTGTACTACACTTCCTGTGTACAAAACCATGCACAATTATGGGTAAAATAATAAAGCTGCACTCAGCCATACCGAAGACATTATCATTTGGGCTAAAGCTAAAGCAGGGCACGGCAATTTAATGAAAATGCCAGACAGCATTATTCTTATCATCGCTCACCTCAGTAATGTGGCTTGCCTGTGGCACATACACACACAAGTGCACACATATACACATGCTTTAGTCTAATCCTATGCATGGATGGCTCGGATGAATGACATCAACCTTCTCATGTTAATAAAACCCTCTGGGTCACAGACTTGCAATTTCAACAATTATCTGTGTGTGTCTAAAGCGTATGGTCACACACAGTCAGTGGTAATTCATGTTCCCAAGACAACTACAATCGAATACTCTACAACTTTAAGTTCAGTGACCATTGGTATAAATGTGACATTAACACTGAGGTCCTAATAATGTACACTGGGATGACAAACCCTTGCTGCCATTAACACTTTCTCAGACATATGATGCTATTGTTGTGTCATTAGGCCTATGTCCCACATAACCACCTGCTCTAGAAATTAATTTCTGGGTCGCATGGGGATTATTGCAGTGCTAACACCAACAGCACACAAGTAGTGGGGGCCACAAATGGGTCAAACACTTCTTCATTTCCATAGGAGCACAAACAATGGAATAACTTGAAAGCTCATTCCTTAGAGATCATAAATCCACCAGGGGGTTCTTTACACTTAATTAGTGGGAACAAGTCTAGACAAGCAAAAGTAAGCAGCTGCTAATTTCCTGTGTTTTGCTTCTGCTGTCCTTGTCCTGTGGTTAGCCTTGTCCCTTGGTTTAGCAGAGTTGTCCTTCCTACTGCATGTGGCTGCCACAGCTATTGTTCTGCTGAGAGGCCACTAACAAAACGCTTGGTTACAGCCTATGTTATTGAGGCTAAAGTAGCCCAAAACCACTGCAAAACAGGCCCACAGGCATTTAAAGTTGTTTGTCTTTGAAAGGGTGGACTGCCAAGTTGATGATTCTTTCTGTGGCACAGAGAGAAGGGTGTCAGCTGCATTTCAGTCCTTTTACAGTGTGTTTTCTTTCCGAAATTGATTATGCAGACACTGACGCATTTTGCTGAGGAAAACCTCATGAGTGAATAAAAGAGAATATGAAAAACCACAAAATTTCACATGTATTTGTCATGTCTAGCAGGAAAAAATATAAGGTGGACTGCTAGGAGTTCTGTCTCTTTACAACCTTTGATAAATACATTGAAGTAGAACATGTAAGTAACAAACTTTATATTATTTATATTACTTTTATGCTCATTATCATAAAAGTAGACTGTAACACTAAAATAAATTGTCAAACTAAGAGCTCTTTCCTATAAAGATCTGTAAAGGTAGAGGAAGTTAAAACATATGCTTGGTGTTATTCCAAAAAGACTCTCATCCTCTAAGATTTCTACAGGAAATGAAAGAGGTACTGAGTGAAAGGGAAGTAGAAGAAGACATGATTTGACTACTGAAACACAACAAGACACTTGCAGAGTCAGCTTCATTCTATAATCTTCTAAAAGAAAGTTATTTACCAGAGATTTCTCTTTAATGTTGTACAATCCTAACTGCGCATACACTCCTGTTATTCAGCTGAGTTTACTCCTATGAATAATTGATCAACACATCAAGCTATTGGGACCTACAATGATTCCACAGCCTCTTTCTGGGATTTGCTGAGTGGTGCTCCACAGTTTCTGGAGGAGTATACATAGATTTTCTTGGTTGTAAAATTAGGAGCAACAGCAAAAACAGGAAGTGTGAGGAGGTGTGATATGTGACATATGTTCCAACCTGGACTCAACCACAACACACATGGTGTTCATTAGACCACTGACCCATGAAGGAACTGCAGTCTTTTAGTATGGGACTACAGCTTCCTGAATTGACTGGGTGATGATGATGATGATGATGATGATAAGTCGATTTAGGTCAGTCTAAGTCGATCTAAAGGTAGTTTTTAGTATGTCACACTTAGTGAAAATTAATTCTGTCTGTTGTAAAGCTTTTACTAGAGAGTGAATGTTAAATCTGAAGAGGGGATGGGTCCTCTGAAACACTGCTTCTTGGAATAATATATATAGTTACATGTAGAGATGATACAACTGGACAACTACCAATTCATTTTCTGTCAGCTAACAGCAAAAATTCTGCAACCCATTGGACAATTGACCCAGTATTTGTTTGTTTTATAAGCAAACATTTCACTAATTTAAGCTCCTCCAATGTGAATGTGTGCTGTTTTTATTTCCTCTAAATATATTCAGGTTATGGTGCTTTATTTGAATTTACCATACTGAATTAAATATATCAGTCCTGATCTGTTGACTGGACATTTTAGATTAAGTTACGTAATTCTTGGTTAATGGCACCTAATGAAAAAAATAATCAATTAATGATAAATTGGTGAAAAGATTTAATATGTGAAGTTTATTACATACAACTAAAGCTGTTGTCAGGCATCACAACAAATAAACTAAATTATTGATGTTTACCAATTTAATAATAATTCATGATAATAACTACACTAGTTAAAGTCATCCGGACAGCAGAGCCATCAAATCCAGAATCCACATTGAAAGTTGTGTGGTGAAACTCAATCCATTAACTTTTCTGAGTGAAAAGTTTGTAGAAGAAGTAGCACTGCAGAATATTAATGTTTTCTGGTCAACTGCAAATGAATACTGAATCGTTCCACAACTACTGAGATCATTTCTGCACGTCACCACACATCTGTGCGAGTGTGTGTGTTGTATGATAGACACCCTGGCATCTAGCAAAGCTTGTTAACATTCCTCCTGATGTTCAGAGGTCGAACACCCTCCCCGGGCCTCGTTATCGCTCGGCAGGCCGCGTTACACCACAGCAGCGTAGCCCAGTAATAAGCTGTAAAATGACATCGCATATCGGCAGCCTTAGAGACACTGGAGGATGCCCCAGTGGATTTAAAACCACCTTGACGAGTAGCACGAGAGCGCGTGACAGATGATACGTTCCAGAGGGAAAACACAAGTACACACATGCTTTCAGACACATTACACATCAGTCAGACAAGTCACTGACTTTGTCATTGGTGTGTCTGGGGTGTGTGTGTGTTTATGCATTTTAATTGTTGGTTTGTCCTCATGAGACATGAATAAAATAACTCAAATTCTCAATCATGTTCAAGTAGCACCGAAACCTGTCCCATTAACGGCAGAATAAAGAGAAACATTAAAAAGCAGCTGCCATTTAAAGTTTTATCTGTAATATATGATGTGGTAAAACTTTTGTAGTGAGAATAGTGTGAATTTTCAGGATTTTACAGGTAAACTATGACTCAAGTTGTGGCAGCTGCTGTGAATGCCACAGTATTGAGTCACTGGCAGCAGCTGGACAATGAACATCCTCCTCTACACACAGCCACAATGACTGTTTTAAACACACACGCACATTCAAAATTTATATATATATATATGAGGAAAGCCTCCTGCTCATTTGTTGTAATTCTCTCATAATCCTTTACTCTGAAAATGACACAGCTGCCAGACATATCCTCTTTGCTGCCGCCTCAACGTCCACTCCTTTCCTCCCTCTCTCTCTCTCTCTCTCTCTCTCTCTCTCTCTCTCAAACACACAGACAGACACACTACACTCACAACACGTTTCAAGCAGCATCCGTGCCAATGAAGCATCATGATTATTTATGCACTTCACAATAATAATAAACTTAGAGTTCTGTCCTAGGAGAAGCGCACGGAGCAGGTTCGTACTGGACACTAGCCAAAAAACTAAACACTGGATGGGTCAGAGGGAGACGTACACATCAACAATGTAATTATTTCGACTTCATCTCGGTCAAAGATGCAAAGATCATTATTAAGAATATATACAAAGAGAAGAATTATGTTTGCTACCTGGAGAAATGTGGTGACAGAATATAATTTGAAGGCTACACTCAAGAGAGGTAACGGAAATATTGTTTCTGTTTCTACCACACGCTTTAGATAAGGTTGTGGGAAGACTGTGGTTCTGTTTAGAGGTGGGCCGAAATAAACACGGTGTGTCTGAAGTCGTAAAGTCTTTCTCTCTTAACCAAATGTGATGCGAGTCACAAAAATAAATGTTTGCGTCCGTTAACTGTCTGTGTGGACATATTTAGGACTTGTCACATAAAATATCCTCATTATATTAATATTAAATAATAAAGTGTAAACTGATTTTTAGGAGACATGGTTGACAGCTGATACATGGACAGCTAAACCTAAAAGCTTTTTGGATCAACTGTTACACTTTTCATTACAACAAGACTGACACAGCAGAAGTCAGACGCTTGGCAGAGAAGCTTTTATTGGTTCAGAGATCAGATTCAATCATTATATGGACCATTTGGCAAAGTCGTAGGTAGTATAACTGATAATACTTTAAATTATTGTTTGCTCTTGTACATCTAAATACATTGCATGTAATTACTTCAGGGAGCATTAAAGTGACATTACTTTTTATACTGAATAGTAAGTTAAGTAATATTATTACTTTTATAAGGAGTAATAAGTATTAGTCTTGCTAGTAACCTGTCCATCTATTAAAAGCATTCGATTATGAGAACCAAATAAATGGAAACAGGGGAGGATGTTTATGGTGTATAATATGTCATCTACTAACTGTGACAGAATAAAAAATACTGGGTTGTTTTGGACTGAAGGAGGAAGTAAGTGAAACTTTCTTCCTGTTTGTTGGGACACAAAGCACAGCACAGAGAGCTAATTATTCACAGGAAACAGAATGGACTCTAAAAACTGACAGTTGGCAACTGGGAATAGATTTAAAAGATTTTATTAAAATTATTGAGGCTGGAGTGAGATGGTCATGGCACTCGTGAACCGAGGAGTGGATGGGTGAGTGTTTCTGGATTTGGGGATCAGGTTTTGCAGTTGAATCTGACTGGAATGGTTTGTATCTGTTATGGTGACGTGTCGGGGAGGAGATGAGTGAAGGTAGATAAGGTGGAAGATGATCGCACGGAGTAGGGGTCCCAAAGAGTTGGGAAACCTACCTAGTTAATTACACACTCACTTCCAAAAGCCTGTCCACAATCCACATCCAAATCCAGTCTCTCCAGAAACAACAAAAAGGGAAGATGGTGAAGAAAAGAGGAGGAAATCAGGATGCAGGGAGCCCACATGTCTATCTGGCACTTTGAAGATGCCAGTCTGTCGTTGCATCCCTTAGCAACCCTGTAACCCTGGGCGACAGTGCCTTGACGATGAACAGACAGAACTCAGTGGTACTCCATTTGTTTGTTGCCAAGAAGCTGATAATGCAGATCTTTCAGATGTGTACACACGCACACACACGCTCATGGGCATAAAAAACACTTGTTTATGCATGAAAAAAACCTCATGCAAAATATTCATTAAGTACATGCAGTTTCCATACCTGCACACCCACACATACAGACTTGCACACAGTCTCTCCTCTGTGCTATGATTCGAGTGATTGAGTTACTGAGACAGTCAATATACTACCTCACATTGAGAAAAGAAAAATCGATGCTGTTACTTTATCCACACAATTCATCACCTGCTAACAGTCTGAGATAATTCAAACTGTTTTAAGGCAGATCGACAAACTAAAGTCAAAATAATCCAGTGCAACCAAAATGAAAACCTGCTTTTGTAAATAACATCATGATGAGAAATATTGTGTCCAAATACGTGTAATATTTATGAACCTCACACCAAAAAGAAGAAGCGGATTGTGCACAGTATTGACTTCAGCAACGCTGTGATCCGCTTTCCTGCAAATTCTTGTTGATTGAAAATGTGCATGCTTGGCTGACAATGTCAGCTTCGTGAAGCACAGGCAGGCTAACTCTGCTACAACAGATGAACACTTCCAACCATCAGTGGATGTAAGATGACAGCGCGGAGAACGAGTGCTTAAAAAAAAGCTTGGAGTGAATTAGCAACAACAACATCAGAACAAATAAGATGTGAAGTTTCTGGAGCAGTGTTGGTGTTGCAGACAGAGCACCACAGGGGCCTTTAGGTTACAATCTGGGCATAACTTCTGTTGATGTTATAAATAAAAGTACAGAATCTATACGCATTAACTGACATCCATGCAGTGATACTAGCTCTAATATCTCTCGAAAGAAGAACCTGGCATTCCCCAGAGCTTACTCTGCTGCACATCTCTGCAGACACACAACAGCAGGGCAGAAGTGTCATCTGTCTTTAGAGTTAGTGAGACCTAAGCTATCTATTATGGCATTAAGCCTGAGAGTATTGTGTGCGTAATGCGGAGTCATTAGCAGTGTCGCTTTCAGCATACAGCATGCTTAATGAGAGGGCACAGCCATGCTGTCTGACTGATCGGTTATTGTGGAGGCTGAGGGCCAACACTGACTTCTGTGTTTATTTGCACAAGGAAGGGTGTTTGCTCACGTCTGTGTTTGGAGGGGAAAAGGGGCAGGTTTATTAGAATAAAACAGATAAACAAAAACACAAAAACCCAGACTATCAGATGCAAATGCCACTTCTTATTAGTTTTTGAACGCTGAGGAGCCTGCCCTGATCCAAAACAGGCCACTTTGTGCCCGCTTTGTCTGAAACCCTGTGATCTGATGCTTCATTTCAGATTCAGTGGAATCCTGACTCAGTTGATCCTAACTCTTCTCCTGAAAGCTGGTGTGTTGCACAATACAGAAATCAGAGGAGACTTGTAAATGCGCGACCACGTAGAGACAGAAATGACGTGCCATCGTGACTTCTGTTGTGATGGTTGCTATTAAAATAAAATGATCACCTTTAAGTGGGGGCAGGGAGCTGAAGCCTAGGCAGGCAGGCAACTTGGCTTGCTCGCGGTCTTTTACAGGGAGGTTGTCTTGCTTGGGTTTGAATGTGGGTCAAACATTACTGGTTGGGACCCTGATTTCACTGGTAGCCATGTCTTCCAAACAACACTCTGCTGTTACTATGGTAACAGGTAGGTCCCAGTACACCCCTCGGCAGAGGATGTCGTTACCATGAGCATGTAAGCAGGGAGCGTGATGACTCAAAACCACTCATTTCTGGATCCCGTGCTTGAGAAGTGGCCTGTGATTGATGGTCCTTGTTGTTTTTATCCAAATTATGTCACAAAACTCTTTGAGGTCTACAGAGACCTGAAAGATCTTTTAAATAATCTAATCTCTTTGAGTTTAATACAGGTCACTTTTCACTTATACATAATAAACAGTTTTACATCATGCTAAGTGGTAAAAAGCAACACTTACTGGAAGTCAAAATTAATGAGGCACTGTGCTAGAGCCAGATCCAAACGCTGCTCGCTTTGTTTTTTATGAGGCATTGTGTGGCTGAGAAGAGCCTAAAATAACCTTCATAGCATGGCTGAAAAGAAGCTAATCCCCCAGCCCCATTTGTTGCCTGAGTCAGGCTTTAATTTACTGGTTTATGACCGGGTTTGTGTTTATTGCCACAAGCCTGTGTATATGTGCATAGCATCACAATGAACAAAATGAAAAAAAGCACTTGTGTGGGGATGGGAGAGAAGAAAACTAACAAATAACGTAGAGTGGAAGATGCTGTGCCATTCTCCCCTCCTGTATCTCTCCTGCTTTAACAATGCAGCAGCCACTGTAGCCTGTTCTTTATCAAACAGGACACAGGAGGAGTCTTCACAAGAGAGAGCGGTTGTCTTAACATTTATTTAAAACGGAGCAACAAAACAGTAAGTAGAAAAAGTAAAGTAAAAAGAGGAACACCTGTTATATTTACACAGTGGCCTCTGTGACACGGCCTAGAGGAACAGCCTGCAAGCAGTGCAGAGATATTTAACTTTTTGAGTCAGGCTCTCTCTTCTAACGTTCATTATCTCTGTTTTATTGGTACGTTTTGCACACTGACACTTCACTGACTGTTTACAGTTACTTTATGGTTTCCAGATGGCTTTCCAGGTCTTTACAGAATTCCAAACTCGATGTAGGATTAAGTAAACTGACATGAGGGAAGCCTAAGTTTGGAAAAATTACAAAGAATATCTAAAGTGTGTTTAGTCTAGTGAATCAACTACAGTAAATCTGATTACAAGTTGGATTTCCCGCTGTTATTTTCCTGCCTGTCTGAGAGTTGCCATTGGCTCATTTCCCTAAATTCCTCCTCCCTGTTTCCCTCCCTATCCTGAAACAGGAATGAGTCATATTCAAACCTCTACTTAAAGTTCTGCTGCTATCATCATAAGTTCTCCAGTGAATTTGTGCGTCATTTTTTTGTCACATCCCCCCTTCGTTCAGTTGATCAGAGAAAATACTCTCAGAGACTCAAAGCCCTGCATTAGAAATCAGTCTTCTATCTAAAGCTTCATCTTAAACTCTGCCAGCTTGAAACTTAGACACTGGCAAGCGCTTTTCATCGCTTGACCACCCGGGGTTCCACTTTTTTCTCATCTCACCAGTCCTTTCCTTTCTTATTTTCCACTTTCCTCTTCTTTTCAATTCTTCTTTCCACTCTTTTCATCTCCACTCCTCCCTTCTAATCCTCAGTTTTTTTTACATTACTCTACTCCCATCACTTCCCCTGGTCCCTCAGTATTCCTAGGGAGCTCTGGGGCCTGTCTTTGGTTCAGATCCGTTTTATGTCCCTGCTCAGTGCAGCTCAGCACAGCACCCTGCTGTGGTGGGTATTTTCTTTTTCTAAGCTTTTCGTCTCTCTTTTAAAAAGGTCCATACCCCA
>OMLM01003622.1:130784-149295 GCA_900302695.1 Helostoma temminkii
CTGATCCTGTGGTGGATATTACTTTTGGTGAGTATCATCTGTTCACATCATCTAAGTGGAGAAGATACTGTGTTTAATTGTAATCATGTGGAGAACTGTGCTTGTACCTGGGTTTTTACATTTGCTGCCATTTGAATTCACCAGATACCCCACACATTGTTCGCTCTGTGGTGAAATGTAGTTCTGATATTTTATGATACAATTTCACTGCTCATTTTTACACCATAAGGAAACTGCATGCAAGTCCTACTAATCACTAAAGACACCTGTTCAGTGTGAGATAAAAAAAAAAGTTTTGGCCAAGAGACTGAGTTTGAAAACTGTCCTGTGTTAAATCTGACATTAATCTTAATATAAAAAGAACCATCAGTGATTTAAAACACCGACATTGTGAATACATCATTGTGACCTGTAGTTTTTTTTAATTTAGATTTTGTTGGTGTATGTTTTAAGAAGACTTGCATACATATGTCTTCTTATCATCTTTAACATATCTTAAGGAAGACTTCAACATGTGTTATGCTGATGTTTGTACTGCATGTGTATTACTCACACTCACCAACAGGAGAAATGCCACAGGTCAGTAGAGCATTGTGTGGACTATGGTGTCCTACTTGACCTTTGCTCAAAGTTAACTTCACCTTTTTTTGCTTATTGTTCCTGACACAGAGGGATCAGTCACTGTGGGTTTATGACTCATGTCATCGTGTCTTTGTCTTTCGTTACTGCAGTGGATGGAGACAGGCTCGTGATGAAGGGAGCAAAGCTGACCAGCAGAGAGATGCTGACTGCATTTCAGTCACACTGCACAGCCAAGGACCCGCAAGCAAAAGCTGCAGCGAAGAAATGATGATCAGCGTGTTGAATATATCTATACTGGATGTATCTGTATTTATCTGTGTATATTCTTTGATGTTTATAATAAAATCCGTTCATTAAGTGAGTCTTCTGATGTGAATTGACCTTTGAGTCAGTGAGGCTGCTCTTCTGTGACATCATTTGGACTGGCACATTATGAGGTTGTTCTTCCTCTTCCTCTTGAACCATGCTCCCAGTTCTTTCACTTTTTAAAACATTTTGGCTTTACTACAGTAAAACAGAAAAATATCAGTTAAGGGGAAGTAGTTATATTAAAGACATGAAATGTTGAAATGCTGTGAACAGTACAGGGTGTTGGTCTTGCATGATGTGCAATTTTCTTGATGAGACAACAATATGCAAACCACCAACCTTTGACACAAAGAGCTTAAATGTAACATGGCACCTATTATTGGCAGCAAAAAAAAAAAAAACATCTACTAGTTCACCCTGTTCAGCTGACATCTGTAACTTTCTTTCCACAAAATATGCGTGCTTACTATTTATAATGTAGCTTATATATAACCAGAATTTAGCCACGTTCCTCTATACTGGCGTGTTTTGAGAGAAAATCAATTATAAACTCTTTTCCAGTGGACAACAATCTATTCCCACATTTCCAGACAGGGGGCTTGAGGCGGGAGCTTAGCAAGCTATTGTGTGACGTGGCGGGCTGTGATTGGCTCCTGCCGCCTCGTCGCACGTCGGTCTGGCCCTTTAAAAACGCTGAGCGCGTCTGAGAGGAGCAGAGTTGAACTAGTCACTGAGCTGCAGGTTTGAAGAGACCACATCAGAAACTGCAAACATGGTTGAGAAGTTTGTTGGCACATGGAAGATGGTTTCCAGCGAGAACTTTGATGACTACATGAAAGCAATCGGTAAGAGACACTTTGAGATGACTGTAAATGTGGTTTGGTAACTTTTGAGTCAGGCCTCAGCTTGAATAACGACGATGGTGAAGTCTCATTACTTGGATTAAATGTCCAAACTATGAATTTAAGCGTCAGCGATTGTGCTAATGCACATGAGGCGATCACGTTTTACATTTCCTCTCTGCAGGTGTGGGATTTGCAACCCGGCAGGTGGGCAACCGAACCAAGCCCAATTTGGTAGTGACCTTGGATGACCAAGGGATTGTATGCATGAAGTCTCAGAGTACATTCAAAACTACTGAAGTCAAGTTCAAACTCAACGAGCCATTTGACGAGACGACCGCCGACGACAGGAAGACGAGGGTTAGTGTGGTGTGATGGGCTAGGAGACAAATCCCAGCCCGAGTGTTTTGTGTGCAGGAGGTAACTGGCTGTCTCTTGTGTGCCCGCAGACCGTTGTGAGTCTGGAGAACGGAAAACTTGTGCAGAAACAGAGCTGGGATGGAAAAGAAACTAATATCGAGAGGGAGATCACAGACGGGAAACTTGTAGCGGTAAGGACCGAGTATTTCACTTCCCTGCAAATCCAGTTGAATAGTACTGAAGGACATGTAGTCAGTTCTATCAGGACAGTGTTTTACTACTACACTGACTGGCTTTAATGCTTTAGGCCACAGAGGCTGTTCTCATTAAGTTTAAATCTCTACATCCAGCTGCATGTTTTCTGACCTCCACTACATCTGATCTCTTTTCCCACAGAAATGCATAATGGGGGACGTGGTTGCAGTGAGGACGTACGTGAAGGAATGATGTGCTCCCTTCAGCCTCACCCTCGTTGGATACATTGCTGGATGACAGGCTCAGTTCAATGAGCGCAATACTAAACTAAAGCAATGACGTATTATGCTCTTATTCTTTATCTTCGCTGTGTTGGCAATAATTTTTCTGTGCCTCTGTTCTCCATCATGACATTTGCTTTTCATTTGGAAATGTTGGGATGGTTTGAATAAAAACAATGCAGAAAACTTGTCAAATGTTGTCTCGGTGTATTGAATGCAATGGTGGTTCTAGTTGTCTGAGTGGCAGAATGGTCATGCAAACGTGACCAATGGCGAAAGCTTCCAAGAAGGCGAGACGGTCTTAAAAGCATTCCTGTAATTGGAGCATGCTGAGGAATGTTGTGCAAAACATAATGGGAACAACACTGTATCCATCTGATTTCCTGACCTCAGTGTTTTACTCCTGCTAAAACTACTCCACTGTAGTTTCATTCTTTAGTCAGTGGATGTTTTCCCTCGTAAGTCAGAGCAGTCAACCATCCTGATGTGTGTTGGCAGGGCCAGCTCAAGGAATGTGAGCTCCATTTACTAGTTTTAAGAGCATCATGCGGAGAGGTCGGTGAGGAAACGCATGCCCCCCTTCTCTTCCTTTTGGGGAGGTTGAATAATTCCCATTGCGCATGTAGTGGAAGCTGTATGTACATGGAGAAACCAAAAGCATTATGGGTCGTCCCCCGCCCTTTGGCCACTGATCAAGTAGTTGTGTATTGGGGAGGGATTGTTCCAGAGGCAACAGCCTCTTTCCCATGATGGGGAAAGGGAGATGATGGCGCTGATTGGCCCTAATTGCCAAAACAGCTGAAATAGGTGGAATTGTGGGTCAACAGTCTTGTTCCACTCTGCTCACACAATAGTACTGACTGCAGCTGAGGATGTAGAGTATTTGAACTTTGGGAGAAATGCCAAGTGGATGAGAAAATCAGTGGGTGGCTAACAAAGCTCAGAGGTTGTGTTAGTGTCACTGACAGAATGTTTTACCTTTGTTCAGGAGTAATTTATATTGTTCACAATGGAAACGGGAGTAGTTTTGCAAAATAACACACGGCAGTAACCTGAAACTGCTTAAGGTGATATACACTAAAGATTTTCATTCACAGCTGGATTAAAGAAGCATCTGTCATTTGTTTTTTGATTACTATCAAAAAACTATTGTAGTATTACAAGTACCTTGCACTGTTATGTCCTGTGTCATATTCTGGGACCATTAGTAAGGTACTGTACTGCTTTCAACACAAACTGTATTTTATGTTTTGCTTTCTCTCTGTGCATACTGTCCATACTGTGGTGTATTGTACAACAAGACAGTTTTCTCACACCCAGAGACAGAAGATCACATCTGCTATGGATCGGCTTACAGGTGCAGCGCTTGTAATTTCCAGGCATCCCTGTCACTTTGTTTGGATAACTGCATGCAATGAGGCACATCTCCTACTTTCTGTTTTTATCTCAGACATCTCGAGTTGATGGTCCAGACTTGCCGCTTGTGTATCAGCCTTGTGATAGACTGACGACCTGTACAGGGTCACTTGGAATTGGCTATGAAACCGGAGCCGGTATCTTTGAACAGAATGACGGTCACATTCGTTCTAAGTTCGGGCTTTAGCGTTAATTAATAAATGTCAGATTATGCCTGAAGCCATGGTGCACACTCATGAATGGTGTGCAGGATGCAGAGATTCCCTCTGACCATTTGAAATATTTTCTAGCTTAAGGCCTATAACAGGATAGAAAAGGAGGTGTACCACTGGGGAGGAAAGGTCTTGATCCTCCTCAGCTGCCCACAGTTGACTGAGGCAAATGTTACATCAGTGGAGTTTCAGAGTTCAAGTTAGGAAACTGTTCAGGAAGAAGGCAGATAGTGAGAGGTCTGCCCTGTCTCAGCTGGCTGAGAAGTACAATTAAAAACAAAAGAAAAAACTAAAAGATCATAGGAGGAGTGGGAGTTGTGAGGTTTAGTATTGTCAAATCTGCATATTCCTTGTCATACCATGTAAAGGAAAATACAAAACGTAATACGAGAATGAAAGTGACTCATAAACGAGAGTTTAAACCACAGATTTCCCCATTACTACATGTTTATTTGCAAGAGATGAGGATGTGTGTGTTTTCATGCCTGGTAGACAAAGGTATATTGTTGACACTGAGGTTGTTTTGTGTTAAGAAAGATTGTTAGAAAGTGAACTCACATCCTCTGCTTGACATCTGGAAAGCTGCACTTCAATTGTACTGTGGACTCCCTTCCTCTGCCTGTCCTTAACTTAAACTGTCAAACACAAACACCTTTCATGTTTAAGTGGATCAACAGATCTAAAGATACACTGATGCATGAGCTATAAATTCTCAAGATGCACAAGACACACTGTGTGACAGCTGTACTCAGTTTTACTTTTCTGTTTTCCTGTTTTACCTCACTGTCGCACTGACGACTACATTAAAATCACTGCTCCCACAGTGTGATATGAATGATGTGTGTCGCACTGTGAAGTTTCAGCCATCACAATCTGCAAAGCAGAAAACACAACCAGAACTATTCTAACCAAGCAGAATGTAAATAGACAGTTAACACAGAAAAATACTTTATTTCAAATGTT
This sequence comes from Helostoma temminkii, assembly GCA_900302695.1. Taxonomy (NCBI): domain Eukaryota; kingdom Metazoa; phylum Chordata; class Actinopteri; order Anabantiformes; family Helostomatidae; genus Helostoma; species Helostoma temminkii. The sequence goes on from OMLM01003622.1 coordinate 135,945, forward strand.
TATTTGAATTAATGAAGCAGGGGTACATATAGATTATTTTTAATCCACTTTAGAAAATCTTAACTAAACTAATTTGCTCCAGAAACAAACATCTTAACAGTTCCAATCACTGTACTGATACACAAACACAAAGACAGTGCTGATGTCTCTGGCTCGGCTACGTCACTTTTTTAGTGTGGTTTCATATTGAGTCTGAACGATGCTTCCTTCTGGGAAATGCCAGCAAAAACATAAGCAGACTGCTCCATTTGTACCTACAGCTCAAATCCTATCACCATTCTTTGTTTTTCAGTTTAGGTTTTTACTCAATGGTGGGAATGGCCTTGTGCTCAACCCCCAACTGTATCTCGCTACGATGCTGAAAAAGTATATGACTCCACGCTCCCTGTGTGAACACTGAACGTACATCAGCTTTACTTTAACCTCTCCGCAGGACCTGCACCTATGCTGACCCAAGATCAGTCTCCAAGGGCAACCAAACAGCTGGGCACAACTATGTTCACTGAGGCCCCACACAACTGCAGGGGAGCATGGTTACCATGCAACAGGTTTTCTGTCCAGCGAATCTTGCAATCAGTAATTCTTAAGAGTAAACTGTGGTTTCATCAAGTGTCTGAATGTTATGCAAGCTGTGCCCTGTCTGGTTGCACAGAGGCAGACTGTTCTATTATTGCCCCAAAACAGTCAGAGAGACATGCCTGGGATTCCAGGAGGGGAATCAAGGATTGCAACATAGACTTTAATCAATCAATCAATCACCAAATTTTAAATTAGCAATTTATATACAACGGTGAACAGACCTGATTACTTAATTCTGCACTCGGTGTGTACTCTCAACCTCACATCCTACACAAAATGTAGAAAATGACATATAACATACAGTTAGGAAACTATTCAGACTCATATAATTAACACACCACTGAACATTATAACCTTAATGACTGTAAAATGTATGTATAGCAAGACATCAGTGTAGATTTCTTATGAAGGAAAAGGGTCTTTACTAATAAGAGACCCCTTTAAGAGATTTTTTTTATTTGGTTTACTCATTTTATTTAAATTGCTAAAGAACAAAACTGACATGTGGGTAGCAAATCTGATGAAGAATTAGGCTACTACAAAGGGATGTCAGAGGTCTTGGTCTTCTGAAGAATGCAGACTGAAAGCCAAGTGGTTCAAGACTTGTGATACTTAATATTAACATGCATTAACAGCTGAACTATTTGGTTAGTAGTTGGTGTTTGTGCACATTCTTGTTTGGTAGCTATTATGTTGCAAACCACAATATCAACAACCGACAGTCTGCACTGGAATGAGCATTTACTTCACTCTCGTCCTCACTGTTTATATGTATAAAATGTCTATTCTTTATGTAGCGCAGATGTTGGAGCCAGTTCAAAACATAACTTGTAAAAGCTTCAGTACTGTATGTGGAAATACATTTTTGCCTTTGAGGACAACACAAATAATCACTGTTTTCAAGTCATCCCACCAGGAGTTCCTGTCAAGGTTAATCTTAGAGCAACCCCCCTGTGTGTGATTATAGCTCAGAGGAAGGATGGTGGAAATCTTTAAAGTGAGACTATACAAAGCAGATCCTACACAATGGTTTCCCATAGAGATCTGCAACACAAAGTTGGCTTTTAAGCATGTCTGTTTTTTTGTGCATGTGAGTGTGTCTTACACATTCCAGATAAAGAAATGTCTGGTTGTGCAATAAAAAGTTAAGAAGTATTGGTACTTTCTGCTGCGAGGACACCACAAGTCCTCACAGCGTTGGGCTTAGTCACTCCTCCTGTGACTACTGTGTGACAGGACATGTGATCTGTAATCTGGAGGGGGGATGTTGGTAGGAGGAGTGAGGAATGGGCTGATCTTTAAAATCAGTGTGCAAATATGTGTGTGTATACACTTATGTGTGTATGTCTCGAGCCAGATGGGAAGCAAGATACTGTAAATTCTTTCTGTTTTTTTCACAGTAACTAATCTTTGTTTTTTTTAATCCTCAGTAAGAATTCACTTTGTAACGTGCAGAGCTGTTTGTTTATAACCACAGCGTCGAGCATGTGGGCAGAACTTCTGTGAGAGAAAGTTAACTTAAATAACTAAAATGCTCAACATAAACATTTGCATACTAATTTAAAAATGAGTAAGCATTTTTTCAATGGTTTATTTGCATAATTTGTTCACTTTAACAGTACAATTAAGTTGCTAAAGGGGTGAACTATTGAGGAAAAGGGGCAGGGGATGTTTGACTATACTTTCGTGTCAGAAGAACAATTCGCTTAATTGTGCCAGACAATACTGCAGCAGTCCGATGCACCTCACATGAAAATGCAAACAAAGTAAGATATAAAGGAACCTCAGTGGATAAAATCATGGAGAGGTACCGATTTGTTGTGGTTTGTAAGCACACAGACACGCACAGAGACAAAATGACCTTCTAATGCAGGTGTTATAGCTGAACGGTGTTGATAATTTAAAGGTCAAACTGTACTGTTTGTCTGACTTCGATAGCTCACATTTTTGCAGGCTGAGAAATACAAAAGGTCAAGAATCTGTTAAAAACAGAAACTCATTTTGGTCAATGCTAACCAAAGCCACGGCTTTATTTATTCAGTGTCCACGTTATCTGTAATTCTGTTTTTCACAGGCCACAGAAAAAAACAATGAAAATCCCCTAAAGAAGCTATGACATCAACTGAATTCAAACAGTTTGGACTTGGACTTGTTTATTAAATAAACAATAGGCCATCAGGAAAGTTGGCCTGATGGACACTTTGAGACGTGGTGCAGGCACTTCCCTACAATGCACTGGAAAGATAACCACAGCCTCTGATAGGCAGTAGGAAAACGGAAGCCATTAATCACAAGCTGACCTTTCTACAAGCAGCTTGTAAACAGGCATTTCAGCATCCCAAACAGCAAAATGTCTTTCAGGTGAAATTTATTAAGCTCGCTGGAAAAGGGAAATCTTTTTATAGTTTTACTAAAACTCCTGTTGCCAAGGTGACAATTGATGGATAATTGTGCTACTGTAAGTAATTTGTCACTGTACAGTAACAAGGTTTTGTAGCTCTCAGTGCACTTGTAGGACAAGAGTGGCTGTCTTTATTAAAACGTAACCGTATAACCATAAATCTGAGGTCTGTGGTTTTACAGCTGTTTGAGTCGACGCCCATGTGAAACTCACAGGGAAAGGACTCAGCTGCCTTCCCTACAATGCACAGCTGCATGTTAAACAAACAAGCACCCTCTGTGGGTCAACTCTTTTGTTAGCTCTTTGTCTTGTCAGGCTCTTTTGATGGGGAAAAAGCAGAAGGGAGAGTGAAGCATGTGACTAAAAGTCAAGATGCAGACAGTCTAATTAAATAAGTAGTAATGGTGGAGATTAAAATGTTTGCAGAGCATATGAAAAAAGGTTTGTTGCTCTAGAGGGAGCTAAGGAAGCAGTAGGAAAAACAGCCAAGGCTTCTTTTGTCTGTAACTGTTTTGAAAGCACTTTAAAACACATCATTTTCTGAGAGCAAAATCTTTCATATTACATTTGAGTCATTTGAGTGTTCATACATTCAGATTAGAACAGCTTTAAAGTGTAAATACTGAATAAACAAAGTCATATATGTATATATAGCTGAGTGATGTGGGATTATGAAGACAGCAGACAAGGAGTAATGGGAGGACTGGACATTGGCAAGAGAGGAAGCAGAAAGCAGGAACATGCTGTAGGCCGAGTAAAAGGGGAAAGGAAAGGAAAGGAACATGGTTTTAAAGGAAGAGGAGGGTTGGTACTGTTACATGATAGACCTCACACCACAGTGTCCAACAGCAGGGGAAAGGTGAGAATGCACCGAGATGTTAGATGTGCAGGAAATAAAGAGAATTAGGTGAGGGATGAAGCAACAAGGAGGAAGATGATGGGGAATTTGATGAAGCAGGAGCCTCTCTCCCCTTGGGTGTTCCTGTCAGGGCTCCAGGGAAGCAGATATAATTCACTTAATTGGTTCTCCCTGCTACACATGTAAGACAAAGAAACACAATCTCAGAGGGATTTTTCTCTTCTTTGTGCCAAAGGTAGCAAATACTTCCCTTTGCTGCCTCAGCAGAGCACTTTTCCCTCAGTTTCAGTACTTTCTTCTAGTTACGTTTTACAAGCATCAACTGATTAAAGTTGTAACTATTACTACAACATAGTTAATTTGATAAAAGAAGCATATTTGACATTGCAGTGTGTTACAGTGAAGGAATGACTGTATAAACCTTATAAACTATATGATCCCTCCATGAAAACAATGAGCCTGTTCGAGACTGTATAGAAAGAGCCTAAATATCTCCCGCTGCTCTCATATGCACATATGGTGTGTTGCAGCCTGCTGATAGGTTTAGACCGTCACATAAATAGCCTCCATGTAATTTATGATTTATTACATAAATCCTATGAGGGCTTTCCTCCCAACAGCAACAGGACATGAGCGAACCTTTTCCCCACATTCTCTGATGAATGCTTTGTTTCTTTCTTTAACCTGTGACCCACTGGACACAGTCAGACTGGGATAAATCACTTCATTTTGACCTTTGTGGGCACTGAGAGCTTAGAGCAGTGTGTGGCTGTACAAGGCAGCGTGCCAGACTGAAAATCACATAAGCACAGAATCAAGATCTGCAGAAACCTAAAATGTTCGGTTCCCATATGGACAAGAGAGAAATGTTTCCCACAAGCTTTCTGGCAAACTTATCTGAAGAATTTATTTGATGATCCAAAAGTCATTCCCTTTTGTAAAGACTTCCAAATTACTGCTGGCTAAGACACATAAGACCAGTCACTTGCTCTTATCTATTGAACCTTTATGTAAACTGTGGCAACATTCCTCATACCTGTGGGAGTTTCTCATTTTAACCACGTTAAATAACCAGCTCTGCTAGTTGATGCAGAAAGACAGCATAATGCAATATTTTACATATTATATTGTTAAACAGCAAAAACATTTTAGGAAATGCATTGATTTACTTTCTTGCTCAGGTTTAGATGAGAAAATCACTCTCAGGTTTAATATGTATCTAGGGCCCGTTAGCTTAGCTTAGCTTAGCATAAACACAGGAAATAGTGGGAAGAGCCTACAAAATCTGCTCATTAGTAAAAACTCAAAACAGTGACACACCCAATACTTTCATAATCACCTTGACATTGCCAGCATGAATTATAGTAGTTAGAGGTGCTGGCAGGCAGACTTATCACCTCTGGACATGGCTCAGCTAGCAGTTTCCAGATTCATGCTAAGCTAAGCTAATATTAGCCTGAAGCCACGTATTCACTGTACAGACATGAGAGCTGATCTCATCTCTCAGCATAAAACCTCTTTCCTAAAACATCAAAGTTGGATCAAAGTAACTTGATCCAAGGCCCTTATTCGAGCAGATCATATCCCCCTCCTTTGTTTGTGTAAAATAATCTGCTTGGAGGGATGCCCAACAGATGTCAATGCAACGTTTTTTTTTCAGCTGTAAGGACGGGATCTTGGAAAAAGACCAAATAAATAATAAAATAAGTCCATAAAAGGTGTTTCTGAGCAATAAAGGTTATTTGGTGACCTTGTCCTGTTAGTGTATGTCTAGAAGCGCAGAGCACATCCTGTATAGACACAGCAACCTTTTTTTTTTTTTTTACAGGAACTGTATGAACTGTGTAACTTTACTGTCTTTCTCACACTGGGTGCTGTGACTTTCTAAAGACCGAAGTAAAATCAACCGAACAAAAGACTGTTAGTAAAACAATTAAAGTGCAGCCATCGTAGAAAGTAACATTTTCCTTGTGACACTGATAAAAAAAGAAACACACAAACGTCACATCACAAAGCAACTGCAGAAGAAAGAGTAGGCCATGAGTACACCTCTGCAGCAGACCCATACCCAGCAGAATAGTGATGATCGGATACACACTTGAGTCGCCCATTTGCTTCTGTCACTTTTAAAATACAGCAAAAATTAAAATGATGATATATATGAATATATTGTAAAACTGTGTCTGACATGTGTGTGTGTTTTTGATTTAGGCTTGTGAGATACAATATATTCATATATATCATATCTTATAATTTTAATTGTACTATTAACCTGTTGTGGTGACTTGAAGAGTAAAGATAGATTAGAGCTCAGTCTATAAGGTACATAGTGTATGTGAGCTCTGTTGATGTGGCAGTAAGCTCACTATTTGCTCAAGATACCATTATCTCATGGTGATAAACCTATAACTGCTTTTATTTGCTATTATTACAAACGTACTCACTTTGTTGTTAGCACTGTCACCTCACAGCTAGAAGGGCCTGGTCAATGTTATATATATTCATTGGCCAAATGTCCAGCATGAACCTCACCTATTGCCCCAAAACAGCTGGGATTGGAACCAGCACCCCTGCAAATATTACCAGGAAAAGGGATGGATGTACTGTATTTCACCATGTCAGTGATGAGTATATAACCTACAGCTTGAAACAATTACAATAGACTGTTAGAGAAAATATTAAACAAAGATAAATCATTTAATTTCATTTATTACCACTTTATTTATCCACTTAAACTCCACTTAATAAAATGTCCTTAATTAAAATTTTCTAATTTTTGTATTTGAGTGGATTTACTTCTTTACTTTCCACACGTGCCGTCCTCTGTTCGCTCACACCTCTTCCACACACTCTTCCACACATGCACAGATGCAAACACACACACCTCCACAGCAGTAATCCCACCAGGGTTTCTATGGGGGGTCAGCTTTTGCCAGACAGAGCTTTTATTTTGGCCCGATTACTTTTGGTCACCTTCATCGTATGGCCTCTGTCGACAGAAATAACACTCACTGGTCGGATTGGTGTCCGCCTCACTGGCTCCATTCAGTGGTGCAGGCTCGATCATTTAGAACTGGCAGACCTAACACCTAACCCCAGAGCTGGGCCAGCCCAGTCAGCAAATACAACCCCCCCTCCCTCACCCCTTACTTAGACTGGGGAGTAAAATGGGAGAAATGGGGAGACAAAGAGGAGAAAGAGGCTGTAGAACTGTGATGAAAGTGGGAGATATCAGCGGAAATAACTACTGCATGTTGGGATTTTATGGAAAGACAGGCATGAAGAAAAAGTGTGGATGTTTGTGTGTGTGAGTGACAGAGAGAGAACAAAACACAGCTTTTCAGCAGCCAGGAGGCCAGTGAGGCTTTTGAACCATTTCCACATTTCCAATCCACTTCTGCAGAAGCTTTATCAGACTTTTGGGTTCTTTAACCTTGATGACCTCTGTGGCAGACAGCGTATTTGTCACTGAACTCAGATGTTTGGGATTCCTATATGTGGCTGCAGGCTGAATCCCACTCCTCCTACTCCAGTGATGCACACTGACCTGGCAAACATTTTATACTGATATCACAATAAAAACACAGACCTAAGGCTGACGCAGGAAAAACTACAATAAGAGTTCTCACATGTGCGTTCCGGTGTTTGCATAATTGTATGACAAACATACACAGTTAATCTTAAATACTGCATGAAGGGAGGTTATGTTTGATATGTTATGGATTTGGATCCACCGGCCTCTGCTGCCCTCTTGTGGTGCAACGGAGATGTTGTCTTCTGTTAGGACACAGAGGACACATTTGATCTTGCAGTACATTTATGCTGCGGTTATGTACAAGCTACTATACAGTAAATAAAATATCTTGAGGTAATAACATTATTTTACAGTAATATCATTCAATTATATGTGACACGATACACGCGGGTCACTATGGACTAATAGACGGTGCGTTCATCTTCGGTTTAAGTCAGTGTGCACACACATAACTTTTTATCAGCAGTGCAATAAATAGTTTTTCATAAATATGAGAAATTCTGTTAAATTACAGCGTTGATACTGTAGTAAAATACACAGCATGTGCCTTTAAATGGGTCATACCATTACTGCTAAAAAGGGGGGGATAGATTTCCACAACATGATATAGTTTCTGATAATCTGCAACATAATAATTCTGACATTAGATTATCTGTTAATTTGTACCAAATAAATGCTATATCCAGTGAGCTGGGAAGAAAGAGAAAACTTCGACCGGTTACCATCATCCTCATATTTAGAAGTTTAGCTAGTGGTTCAGTGCTTGGACCGATCAGAGGGGGATTATCTCACGGTGCGAAGACGTCTGAAAAGATTCTTCTGACAATTTCAGCGAGCATTTGTAGTAGGACAGAAATGTCTCCGACTGCACCAAGTGACAGCGGTCCTGAAACTGACGCCAAGCAGCTTCGAACCACAGCAACAACGGAGTATTGCGCAGAGTTGCAGCGGTGGATGTGGCACTACTACTGGGGGTATGGGAACTGGCAGAGCTGGCTGGCTCTGTCAGCCTTCTCCGTCCCTCCTCCGTGCAGTTTCTCTCCGCCGGGGACAAGTGCACAGACACCGGGTGCACCTGCCTCGACCTTCGGTGGTGGCCTGCAGGGTTTTGACTCAAACTGGCACAGCTACCCGCATCCTCTCGGTTTCCCAGCATACTCCTCTCATCCGGGGGCTGCTCAGACCGAGCGGAGCTCAATAGCGTCCCCGACCTCAGCTACTGATGCTGGGCCAGCCCAGCAGCAGAGAGGGAATCAACCTCAAACAGGTGATGCTCAGTTTGATTTGCTCCTCGAATCCGTTTATCTAAAAAATGTATTTGAGCCTGCAGTGACGCCTGCGTTAGGAAAGCCATGCGTGTTGGGAAACAGGCTTAAGTGAATGACCTTGTGGAAACAAGCTTAAATGCTTACTTTTATTCCAAGGTCTCAGTCAACACTGTGGTAACTTCTGCAAACCTACAGCACAGCAGCAGTGAATCTGTGCGAGTGTGTAAATTACACAGAAACGTATCCTATCAGGATATACATTTATTCTCTGCACACTTGTCTGTTCATGACTTCATTTTCATTTGCTTCGTAGGACGAGAGTACACCATCCCCTCTCCTTTCCGGAGGTTCCTCGCAGAGACAGTGGACTTCTTTATCCTGCTTTGTGTGAAGGCCACCATCGTGCTGTGGATCATGCATCTAAGTGGGATGAAGTGAGTAAAGCTGTTGATGGGTGTTCAAGAAAGCAGTGGCTCAGTGTGGACAAGAAAGCCGAATGTAATCTGTGGGTCAGTTATGCAAATTCTGTTTTGTGTAACTTAAATTCTGCTTTGTGACCCTGCACATTGTTCATTTAATGGCACGTCGTGTGATCATTCTCTCACAGACATAATGTCTCTCCTCTTTAAAGGGACATTGCCAAATTTATAACTCAATTCATAGTGGAAGAGATAGACGAGAACACATCCATGGAGGACCTGCAGAAGATGATGGCTGTGGCTCTAGTCTACAGGGTGCTTGTCTGTGTCTATGAGGTGGGTGCCTTCACTCTTAACACATAATGGAAAGTGATGTTAAAAAATTACCCAAGTGTGATTTTCCTTTGCTTTATTATTTGTCATTGAATCAAAAAGGTGTCCATTCATGTTTTGTACGAGCTGTCTCATTACAGTGCCACATGCTCTTGTTTAATATGAAGTCAGGCTGAGCTCTTCTAAAACACAACACTGTTTCCCACAGAGGACACTGATGCAATGCTGTATTCACAGTTGCCAGGGATTAAGTCACATATCAGGGCTCTAAATCAACTGCATCAGTGGCTTTGTTTCCCAGGTGGGATCCAGCACTGGGACATTCAGGCACCTGTGCTCAGAGTAATTCTATCTGGCTTGTTTCCTCACATGTTTTTTGTTTATACACACAGACCTGAAAATGTCATTTTTACTGCTTCAAATGAAAGTGTGGTATCATTACAAATACCATCAATACCAATCATTTTATATTCAGCACTGCCAACTGGCCAACAGGAAACTGCTCTTAGACATTTCTTAATTTAAATAACTTTTGTCCAAAAAGATAATCTGTATCTGGGGAGCGGGTGGTGCCACACCAGGGAAGTTCCTGCTTGGCCTGCGGGTGGTCAAATGTGACACAACCACTCTGGTCCGACCCAACCGAGTCCTTGTGGTGCCAGCATCTAACGTCTCCCTCTCTGCGTGAGTAATCACATATGGTTTTTATTGGGAGTGTAACATTTAAAATGCACTTGATATGCATGCATTCATAATGCTGAAGTATCTTGGTTGGTTTAGACATAGACTTGTTTTCTATGGCGTCTAATGAAATTAGAATTATTAGTCTGCTGTAGCTGTGTTCTCAGAGGACCACATGTTTAGCAGTGCGCCGTCCGAAATCTGAAATGTTTCATGAAACAATTGTAACACAACCCTGTGGTCAGGCCACTCTGATACGCACCTCCAGCAGTATTTCAAAGTGAATGTGTTGTAAATAGTTTGATGTGCTCTGCACACTGTTTTGCGTCCACCCTTCTCTAGTACTAGAAGAACATTACTACTTCTTCTACAGGTTTGTCTTTTTGTCTTAACGTCCACAGCTCTACAGTACGGGCGTTGAATAAGAACTTCTCCATTGCCTTCCTCTTTCCCGTCTTCATCACTGTCCTCTTCTTTCAACACAACCGGACTGTGTATGACGTTGTGGCGGGGACTATAGTTGTTCAGCACAGAGAGGCCCGATAGCATCTTGTCTAGCAGCGACTCTCTGACACGTAGTAATGACAGGTGCATGTGTGCTGACTATAACGTGTATTGCACTTTAAAAATGTAAGCATAAAGGGTTTAGTCTGGTACGTTGAATTTTAAAAATCCAGCTTTACCTTGGTGTATTTTTTTTCATCTCTAAATCAACAAATAAGCTGTGAGGAAATCTTCTAAATTGTCATATTTTTTTGATGAATGCAATGTAGGTTTAGTTCATAAGGGTGCTGTCCAGTGTTTCTTCCCATGTGTTTTTTTTTTTGTAATTATTTTTGTAAGGCTTGAAGCTCCTAAATGTAGGATTCGAAAACTTTGTATCAAAACAAGTTTTGACAATAATTATATAGTATATTTTTCTAATGACAAATGAAAAATTTGACACATCATATCTGAACATACACTAGGAATTCTACACATAGGAGCTTTAACAGGAAACATTATTCGGTTCTATATTTATATGTCTTTATAGGTTGTTATTTTCTTCAAGGTACTAATTGTAAACGAAATATGTGATTTGCTTATGTTGTATTTGTGTAAGATAATGATTGTTGTTGTGCAGTCTGAGTGAAGAAAATCACCATGCATATTAGTAACCATTTCTTGTGCCTATGGAATATTTGATGAAGAAGTATTGTTTATATCTTCTGCCATGGTGTATATTAATGTTTAATAAGGTTCAAACACAAGATACTGAGTTTGTGAATTTATATTTTATGCCTTCAGGTTTGTAGTCGTGACTCAGGGCAACTGTTCAGAATAAAATATGACTATATGTATATCAAAGAATGCTACCACTTATGACACTGAGATTTCTTCTTGTCACACAATCTAAACTTCTGGTATTAAAGATTGTGATTGTTCTGTTCATTTATTATAAGAAGTCCAGTTTTTAAGGCACTTAACCTCAGTGTTTGGCTAAATATTTCAATACATTACAAATTTGGAATCAGATTCTTATGAAGCTATTTGTCAGTAGCAGTGATAAAATGGTCCATTCAGTAAACTCGAAGGTTGTCTATTAGAATGGTATCACTGTTTTATGTGGCATATCAATAGATTAAATATTGTCCTGCACAATGTTTATGTTCGACAAAATGTATTTTATTCATGTTTCTGAATAATAAATCTTCCCATTGGCAATAAAAAGAAATAAAACATTTTGATACGACTACGTAAGAGTTAAATGCGATTTTGTTTCTCTGTTTTGGACACTCTGCACACATATCAAATTTTAAATAAAACAAATTTTAATAAAAAACAAAATAGAACAAGTAGCAACTAATCTTTTTCTAAATAGCACCAATTACCCTTGAGCAAGTTGTTCTAGGAAATGTAATAAAAGTTGCCATGTAAACTTCTGTTAAAAAATATTTATTGCTTAACTTAAAGAAAAACTTAATTGGTGTTCTTGACTGGTCCACAGGGGTGCTGCAGTAGAACAGTCTTGTTTGGTGTAGCTCTCAGTGGTAGGAGAGGGGCTGCAGAGGTGCACAAAGAAAAACTAATAGGTGTTTATTACTTGAATTTAAGGGAACATGAATAAATAACAGGCAACAGACTTTTTGAGTGCAGTCACTGTGCAGGGTTCAATAAATATGAGTTTAAAATAAAAAAGGTAATGAAGGAACAAAGTTGAGGTTGTTTCCGAGCACCCATAAAAAGATAAATATAATAAGATTTTCTGAATACATTAAAAAATCAATTTTTCTTAGTGTCTGAGAATGTGGGCGATATTGCTACTGTATAATAGAAATAAAGGATTAAAGGATTAGTTCTCAATTAAGACCTGTAAAGTACATCACACAACCTGGTACAACAGGCACGTGGCATGAAGCTTGAAGTCAATATTTAGCTTTCACCATGAGAGCAAAGTGAAGTACCAACCACCTTCCAGATAAGATCTATGATAATACTCTTTCATACTAACCAAACTATCAGTCTTAATCTATGTACACTAATAATTTTGATTGATGACGTGGAGGAGGGAGTGTGTGAGTGTGCCTGACAGACACACAAACAAATCTCCATACTGAAAGAGTTGTTCATGCTGCTGTTAGACGCAGATGTCTTCATTTTAAGGGGAAACACCTCTTGCTTTCCACAGTTGCTACTTGTTGCCACATGAGGGCGACATAAGGCTGCTCTGATAACTGCACAGTACAGTGTGGCCCAGATACAAGGTAGAAAAAGACAGTAGGTACTGGATGTTTCCTTTTTTTGTGGGTCTTTAACATAATATTTTTTAATGGCAAACACTTTATTCACTACATAACATAAATACATAACACTGTATTCTGTGTTTGCACTACTTTCCTGTCTTTCCACTTGTCAGGTGTGTCTCAGTCATGACCCTGGAGCAGTTGATGGTGTGAGCACACAGTTTACACATCGCAGATGGACTCTCCTTTTAATCCTCAGGCAGTATTTAATTTCCTCTGTGACATCTGCAGCTTCACTGTAGCATGCTGACATGGCTTTATTAATGTGAATATGGTCTATTCTAAGTATACATCATATGGTCAGTTGTGAGACCAGAGCGTCACTTACAAATTATTTAAAATTAAAAATTTTAATCCATTTTTATTTTGTTATAGGTTATTTTACCTTAACTTTAACTATTGTATCTCTGTATTATTAAATATTTATGACTAAATAAACACCATAGTGATAAACCTACTTTTTTTTAAGTTTAATGAAGCAGATTAGTGCATA
>OMLM01003622.1:153455-214092 GCA_900302695.1 Helostoma temminkii
GATATTCTTAAATTTTACATTTAATTTTAACAGGTAGTCATATTAAGATCTTTTCTATCTTTATATATAGATACACTGACAACACAAGCACAGTTTAGATATGGGATGATCAAAGGAGCAAACAGGTAAAGTAACAGTAATGATATCAACCCTGTAAAGGTGTGAATTAAAAGAAAATAGTGTCATGTATGCATGCGGGTTTCAAGGAGTTTTTGGGAGTTGTTTTGCTATTAGAGTTTCTGAGTGTTTCTGTTAACATTAACTGTTATAACTGTTTATTCAATTGAAGTATGATCAATTTTCTTCTGTCTTTCCTCTTTTCTATAATTATTTCCTTTTTAGTTTTTTACCATTTCAATTTCTTGTTTTTACACAGAGGCCTCCTTTCCCACATGGTCCAGTGGTCGCCATCATTTTGAGTCACAATGTTCAGTGTTCTGTGCTCCATCAGTTTTGGCTTCTTTTGCCCCTTTGTGTCATGTCACATATTTGTATTATTATTAAATTCTTGTACATCAAGGAAAGCAGACTTTACAATGCACAACACATGTTATGCCATTTCATAAAAATCAGTAGCAACACATGACTAAAATATGTTTTGCCCTCTGCGTTTTTTGATCAAATAAAACCTACTGTGGACACAGAAGCCAGGTGCTGCTTCATTGTCAGGCTTGAGATATGTTATGTAATTCTGGCTAGTACTGTATACTTAAAAGACTCTACATAATTGAAAATCCAAAGACCTCAGAAAAGAAGAAGGAAGTGATCTATAAATAGAGAGAAAAGGCTTCCTCAATAGGGAAAAGAGGGCAGACTGAAAACACTGCAGGGCCTGTGTTTGAATTCTTGTGACTTTTTAGTTTAGTCTAATATCTTCTGGGATTGTTTTCTTTGCTTTAATAGTATTAATATTAACTTACAGGTGTGTTGTGTGTGTATTAGTTAATTCAACATCTTCATATGAAAACAGGGTTTATATCTTGAACTTAAAATGCCTTCACATTTTACCCTACAAAGGTGCAGTGGCACAGTACACTTTTTAATCTTCCAAACTACACAGATCTCGATTTATAATAGAAACTGTCATAAAGACATATGTTGTGTGTAAATAATTAACTAGCACAAATTGTAGCTACAGGCCTTTGGGAGCTGGTGTCACATTGCTTTGACTTAAATTAAGCATGTGCATTTGCAACTTTGGGAAATGATTACCACACAGAGAGCAAGTGACAACATTTTCCCTCATCTGCACACCCCCGTGCACAAACAGCACATAAGAACACGTAATCACACGCGAACATCAACGTTCTCTGTCATCCAGCATAAGCAAACAGTCAGAAGACACTCAGCAACTCCATACTTGGACTCTCCCTAACTAAGCTTTTCCCCACTTACGACAACAAGTAGATATGCACAGAGAGACAGAGTGATAAAAATTAATTGATGTTGTTGCAGTGTTCGTACAAGCACAACGTTATCATGCCTCTTGTGGCCAAGCAGCTAGGGAACCAGTGTGATGATGAGACTGCAATTTTATTAATTTAAGTTTTAAAAGGCCTTTGAAATCAAGTGTCTAGAATGATCTGGTTTGGTAGATGTTCTCATCCAGTTGCATTTCAAGAGGAGTTAGATGGTTTACTGGCGATGGTTATGGAGGTTGTGGAAATTTGCATTACAATGTGGGGATTTGGAAGCACATTGTGAAGTACAGGAAGATCCTTCAAAATCTGAAATCATGAAACTGACTATACTGTGAAATTTCTTTGGCGTATTTTATATAATCAGATATACAAACTGTAAAGCTCACTTAGGTAAATGCGTCATTTGTCAGGCTTCTATATAAATAAAACCTCATTTGATACTCATAAACGCGGAAAGTGAGGAGAGCAGACATCTGTTACTGACCACAGTGATTTAATTAAGAGAACCAGACTGAAACTGTAACTTGATGGAAGAATGTTAGATTAAATCAGTAAAGAATTAACATGAATTTGCTGTCACAAACTCTTTAGGTAAGAATACTATAATGTTCTTGTGACAAATATGCAGCTAAACAAAACTATCCAGTTAACCTAGCTCAAAGATTGGAGATGACAGGGGAACTGTTAGCTTGGCTAGCATCAGCCTACCAACACTGCTTAAATAAACAACTTTACATGTCACTTCATTTTTGGACCTGTGAAATAAAAAACACTTAAACACAAAAAAAGCAGTACCTTCCTCGAGTCTTTGCTGAATGTCTGGAAAATGTTTTGGAGAAGAAAACATTGATTGATTGTAACATTGATTATTTATTAATTTTGTTTGTAGGAAATAAACAAATAAGATAGGCTGTCAATGTTTACCAGTTTTCAAAATATTTGCAAGTGGAATTTGTTGTCTTTGGACAGCACCAAGCTATGGATGTATATTCACATTTGCAGAGATGCATAATTTTAAATGTCTTCTCAAAATATGGACTTAGCTAAATTAAAGGCTGGATCCTCATACTGACTCTCAGAAAATCTCTGAAGGACTAGCGGTTCCTAAAGCATCACTTAAAGAAAAGGTCTGCACTCTTTGCCTGAAGTGGAGTGCTAATACATCTATCTGGGAGCAAAGTAAATCAGTAAACCTAACCTTAATATACAAGAGAAGAAAAAAACTCAAGGATGACTTGGAGCAAAAGGAAAGCGAAGAAAGAGGAAGCTACACAGAGACCAAGTATCATGGCATCAGGGACATAAAAGTGGGATACAATGATGGGAGTGAGTGATGGAGATCACACCATGAAGCCAAAGAAACATTACTGACCAATGACCATGATGCACTGTAATCAATACATGTGGTTCCACTTCACAATAACACAAGGCTGCAGCAAACAATAGTTATATTGTCATATATGTATAAATCATTTTATTATTATTTTGACTCCACAATTTGCTTTATCAAATGTAATGAAAACACACCAGTCATCTGAAGTGGATCAATCAGGGCCAAGACCTCAACCCAGTAGAAATGCTGTGGAATCATCTCAAGAAAGTCGTTCACACAAGACATCCTGAGCCTATGTCTGAAAATTGGTCCAAAATTCCTCTTCAACTTTGTACAAGTGTAATCCATGGCTGCTAAAGGTGGTTCAACCAGTTATCGAAACACTGTTTCACTTACTTTTTCCACCATCGCTCTGTATGTTAAATGGGTGTGGTCAGTAAAGACATGAAAGATCATGAATGATTGTTGTTTAAAACTAATGTGTTTGTTGATACGTGTGACTTTGGTGAAGATCAGATCACAGTTTATTACCAATTTATGCAGAAAACCAGAATGTTGCAAATGGTTCACTAAGTTTTTTTTGCAACTGTACAAAGACAAAAGAGTAAAAAATGTTCATCATAGCGTTCAGAGAGACATCTTTACTGCATATTTTACTGCTTTGTGTTGTCACATTTTATTATTTGCTTGTTTTTAATGAAGGACACACTCTCATGTCTGTCTGTTGGAAATTACTGTAGAGAAATAATCTTTCACATAAAGTGTAAAACTCCAAGTTTAAAAACATTGTAAGGGTTTAAACAAATTACATGCAATATGTTAACTTGTGATCTTTATCTGTGCACATATATTATCTTTGGACAGACATGTTGCCAGTCTTTATGCTATAAGCTAACAAGCTGTAGCTTTACCATACAGGGAGTGTTAAATATGTGTGCTCTAAATATGCGTGAATTTTCTGTTAACTCACTAATTAATTAATTAATTATTGTAGAAATGCTGCTCACCTTCACAGTAGATCAGATTTCCATTCTGCTCTACTTTCCCTTATTCCTTCACCCCTGTCTTTGCCAATCTCTCTCTCACTTGTGTTGCAGACACTGGCTCCTCACATCGTCAGCTCTTCTCTCAGTTCCTCCAACACTGACTGTCAAAAAGGGGAGAATCAGACACGCAGGACGTGAGACGAGTGCTACAGATTTGTTTGCCTCTTTCAACCTAATCTATTATCCAGCTGACTCCTTGCTGACCCCAGAGATGGTGACTTTGTATTGTCCTTATATCACTCAACGCTGGTTGTATGCATGTGTGTGTCTGTATATGCACGGTGTTTTTGTGTGTACAAAAGTGTGTTGGAGAGCCTCCCATGGCGGGTCAATAATTAAAGTTACTCCCTAGTAGGAAGAGAGTAGCTCAGGCATAACATTTTTCCGGACCTTATTAAGATGACTCCTAATGCTGAAATAGTTACAATAAAGGTGAAATTGGAATTAAATATTGTCACCAATATGATTTGTGGTTTAAACAGAGAAGGTGAAGCAACAGTTTAGAGTCTGTAAAATAAGTAGAGAAACATTTGTATCTCTCTAATATTACAGTTTCATCTGCAAAGGCAGCAGTTAAATAAAAAGTTCTTAGTCCAGAACTTGGGGCCAATTATTTTTTTATACAGACTTGCCTTTGCTTGGTGCCATTCTTTCCAGTATCTGTATAGTTCCATCAAAAGCAAAAGTGTAATGTCATTTATGATGTGTTTCAATACTCATGGCAACACTGAAATGTCAGATTTATCCGTGTGCATAGATGTTTAAATGCAGAAATACTGTGTTTGGACTTTCAGGAGAAATATTGATCATTTGAAGCATATTAATCTATGTTTCTCTATTCCAATTAGGCCTTAAAAAAAAAAAAGATTACATAAAGACACTCCAGATTACTTCCCAAAATCTTCCTGCACAGTACAGTGTTATTCAATTGGTTACTGTTAATACATAGATTAGGGAACTTTACATACTAATCCTCCCTGCTTCATTCTCCCTTGCTGTGGAGT
Source organism: Helostoma temminkii (assembly GCA_900302695.1). Lineage (NCBI taxonomy): Eukaryota > Metazoa > Chordata > Actinopteri > Anabantiformes > Helostomatidae > Helostoma > Helostoma temminkii. Next base: position 158,260 of record OMLM01003622.1, read on the forward strand.
GGGGAAGGTGTGTGAGAATGCGTTAGGTGATTGCAAACATCCACTGTGGGATTACATTTACCAGGATAACTTTAAGTTAGTGTATGATGGTGTGAAAAGGATGTTATTGATGTTGTTGTTACCTACTGATTTAGATGCTGTTGAACTGGATTTAAGTTTTTTCATGTTTATGATTTGTTAATGATATAGCATGTGACAAAGACACATATCAGTTAGTAAGTAAGTTAAAATGTCCAAAGTTATTGTTCTATTTTCCATGTAAGGAACAGCAAGGTAATTCTACACAACTTTGAATCCTGTACTAGATTTCACACATTCAAATGTTTTGCTTTTTAGTATACTGCACATATAATTATGATACAGCCATTCTCAAACTAAGGGTAATTCAGCAGTTGGTTGAGAGAGTAGTCTAAGTTGAAAATAAAGAAACAAATTGTGTTTTACAATTTGTAAAAAGTGGCATGGAAACTAGTTAAGCAAGCAGGACCATCTATTATTATTAAAAATACCATGAATAAATAGTTGAAACAGATCGAATTAATAGATAAACATTTCAAATGGTTGGGTGAATGTGAAGGATAAGTGGCTAAACAGACAGATAACTAAAGGTAAAAGTGTGGCTACAGTACAGTGAATCACAGGGTTGATGATGGTTGGATTTACGGAGTTTCAAAGGTGATCGTAGTCTGCTTAAGAACAAAGCAGTGACTATTAATGTGAAGTGAATGTGGCTGTTAGATATAAAGTAACATAAAGTGAAGCACTTTGCTCACTCTCATTGCATAGTGTTTGATAAGATGCTGCCTGTGTGGCCTGACCTTGTAAACACTTCCATATTTGAGCAAAAGGGGGAGCACTGAGCAGCTGTGAAACACTCCATCCCCTGTGTGAAGAGGGAACTCAGCAGACAGTGTATCCTTGAAATCTGAAGTGACACCTGCTTTCAAAGCATACAGATTGAGAGATCCTCTTGTACTGAGAAAGTCTTTATTGGATTTTGCAGAGAATGTGAAGGGCTGACATGTCGAAGCAGTGGCCTGTTCTTTCTCCTGCTTATATTTTCACAGCAGCTGAACAGGTAAATGCTTGAATTCAGACACAAATGAAGGAAATGCAATCATCTAAATGGCTGCAGGGCTCAATACTGCGACTGAATGGTACTATGTTAAGTGTCTGCACTTCAGACACTGTGCGATTCTGTTACTCTGCTGCCCAATAAAGACGAGATGAGCATGACCGTTAATATCTTTGAAACGACCTGAAGAGCTGTTTCTAAAGGCTGGTAATGATTAATTATTTATCCAATTTAGATAAGTGTCAAAGCCCCTTTGTTTTCATGTACTTGTTAGTTAAGTGGATATGTCCCCTTTAGTTCAGCGTATTTGAATGAGTTCTCGGTTTTCTGGTGAGAAGATGTAACATGACATAATGCCTGGGCTTTGTGTTTGATGGTGGTGACATACAGCTCAGCATCTTGTCATATTAATTTTTAATATTTAATTTGGCACCTTTTTATACACTGAGAGCTTTTTAATTGTTGAGATTATGTGTATAGACATTTAAAGTATGACTCATTTATTTTAACAAAATAACCACAAAGGTATGACGCTTTAAGAAGCAAGCATCTATTACTTAGGGCTCTTCCCATACCGACCACACCTGGTACACTTTATTGTCCCTGACGGTATACTGTTCACACCTCCTACAAAGGACACAGGTACATGTCTAGGGAGTAACTCAGCTTTTCAAGAATCTACTCCTCCTCTGGGGGAAGTTCTTTATTATTCTTCAAGCACACCATGGCCCGGCACTGCACACACACAACTACAATACAGTATGTATTTTCATTGTAAGCTGAATGGAACAAATGAGTCAAATGATTACTCAGTGAGACTACTGCTGGATCGTTTTCAGCTCTAAAGTCTGACCTGGAGCTTTCTATATGTGCATTAGAGCCTTTCTGTAACCGTCTGTAGGAGCGTGTAGGAGTATACCTGTAAGCACATGCAGAGTGGAACAAGAGAGTAAAGACTGCTACAGGTACATGCTTGTACTGCAAGCAGTACATTAACCAACGTGTTTTTCAAATCGCTAATTGGGATCACTTAGTGATTTATTCAAAAGCAGCTCATTGTTTCCTCTTGAATTCTGACTCGACACACACAGGCTGTGAGTGTAACATACAATGTGACACTACAGGAAGCACGTGGATTTTAAATATCAGCATAGTCTGCATAATGAATCATTGTGAACTGAAACTGTTCATACCTGTCTCCATTCAAATATCAAGTCAGACTGTGTCTCTTCATTTCTATGCACCCAGGCCATGAATGTAATGCTAGCCTCCTGGCACACAGTGCAGCCTACCTCTCAGTCTCTTTGTTTGGCATACATGTGACAAGGGCACAATAGAGAGCTGGACAATAGGCCACTTATTGAGTGACTGGCAGGGAGTGGGATACATCCCTGATCGTCTGTCACCCTGCAGCCCCGTGTACCCTGCAGCTCATGGTCAGTGTCAGGTTGCACTCTTCTGTGCAGCGCTGCCATGTTGGAAATCTGGGAGAGGTCACAGAGGTCAACGTGACAAAAACTACACAGCACGATTATTATATGATTATGTATATACGTCTACATGTCTTACTCTACATAATTGACATACTTCTTCAATGTTATTTAAACACACACAACATTGCAACAGACGTAAAACTGTTTGGTGGTTGTTTTATCTTTTTTTCTGGATGGATGCAAATGTGCGACTGATTCACAAACAGCCATATTAATTTTGAAACTTAGAGCAATTTAACAACAATGAAGGTTTTAGTTTCTGCGTGTTGTTGTGGTTGTGTGAGAACACACAGCAGCTGAGATTTTCCACCTTGTCACTGTCAGCTGACTATCAGTCACTCTAAAATCCCATCCAAAGCCTCAAAACGCCTACCATGACCTTCTGGTCTGTGGACAGCAGCTCTCTGAGAAAAGTCAAAGGTTTATTGTGGAATCAAATGAAAAGATCGTATTGTATACATGTGACATGAAACAGGACTCAGCTCATAATGAATCTCTGTTAATTTTTCAAACGGTTGAGATACATTTTCATGTGAAATATTAATTGTTGAAATAACTGTCACTTCACATCATGACTACATTTTGTAGTCATGGTGTGTATTTTGAGTCTAATACACTAGTTCCTGTTTTTCTGTTTCATGTTGAATGTACGTTGCTTTCTTGATGTGACACTTCAGTTTCACTGAATGGGAAATTTGTGTCATGTTATGCGGAGGCAGAAGTATTCACATCTGATAGTCTATAAACAATCGGTGGTAATAAAACTGTAATGTGAACATACAATTTAAAATAAAATTAATCCTTTTGTTAAAAATGTCCATATACGTGTTATTATTTGATTAAAGGTTAAACCTTTAGTGGGATATTTTAACGAGGGGGAAGCAAATTCTATTACAAGACATCATACTTTAAACCAATTGTGTTTATTGTGTTTTGCAGTAGCAGTGTAATGTAGTGGAATATAATCTTAAATATTCTGGATATTTTTTGCATATTTTTGCATATGTAGAATTACAAATATTTATGTCAAACATACAATCATTAGCATTATTATAAAATCGTTAAAAATAAAATAAATTAGATTAAATCAGTATTTAAAAGTGTTTACTTTCTCTTCCTTACATGGACTATAATTTGATACCTAAAAACTATTAATGGTATAAAGACTGTGCATTCTCATGCCCTAGTAACGTCAGTGAACTTATCTCGCAATTCTGCGGCTGTTCGCTCTGCTCCGAGCTCTCTAATATTTTTGCATGAGTAACTTACTAACTGCTCCATTTGTGAAGTCTCCCTCCCTCCCTCTGTCTCTCTCTCTCTCTCTCTCTCTGAAGGTGGGGGCAGAGAGCTATTAGCTGAGCGCTGCAGACATCATTAGGAGGGGAGACGCTTTCCACCGTCAGCGCCGGAGCAGAGCTGGGGAGCCCTGGCAACAAGGAGAGACACAAACTCAGCAGCCCGTTACACCCTACAGTAAGTAACACCAAACTAATCACCCAGAGCTTGTTTCGCAAAACTGTCACTGTTTTCACCGTGACACTTTTCTCTTTTGGAGCAGTGTAGAGAAAATGGCTGGAAGAACTGGGCTGGGTGGCGCTGACGCTCTGGTTTACTTCAAAACCTTGTAAAATGTTTACTTCGCCCTCTGACCTATTTTAAAGTGACTAAGCAGTACAGGGGCGTGTGGGGCTCGGGTGTATATACTTGTCATTTCGAAACGCAGAAGCAGAGTAGTGTTTCACTGGGGCGACAGAGAGCGGAGGTCTGGCTGCATTCTGACCGAGTGAGGAGCGCGCTTGCCGGGCGAGTTGGTGTCGGGCAGCCGCTGTACTTCCAGTAACTGCGCCACTCGACACTTGCTCTTTGCAGACTATTTCTTATCGATAAACACAGACAAACACTGCTAAATCGCGTTGCTCCGACCCCTATATGTATTCTTTTTAACTCTTCTCGCACTGACAAGGACTGTCAAAGGCAAGCGTTGCATTTCCATCTACGCTTCCCCATCGCGGAAGTGTTTTCATTACGCGAAAAAAATACGAGCAACTACCCGCCGTGCACGTAATTTGTCCAGTGTTTCTGGAAGTGTAGTTAAATCTGTTACGCGTGTTTTGAGCATTGCTTGAAGGGTTGCGTATGTAACATTTTACTACAGTGTGTTTTACAAAGCCAGCTGGTTGTAAAGGACATAGGGTTTGTGATTGCTGGACTACCCGTGATGTCATTCATCCTAGCTTGGACCATTATATAACGGGACTGTAGGGAAGCCTGTGATAGCCGGCTATTTTTACTCTGTTTACACCTCGGAGTTGCACTCAGGGTAGTCTATGCGTCCCAAGTGGTAACCTGTGCTTCACTCACATTATGAATTTAATATAGTAAATGAAACCGGGTACTATACTGTCGAAGATGAGAGGCTGCATTTCTACATTGAAAATCGCTTAAGTGTTGCCCTTTTCTAAAGGCGTCTTTGAAGTTATATTCAATTTTAGCAAAAAGTCACTTTTAATTATTATGTGTTCTTATTTTAAAGCATGCACTTCAGTCTAGTGAGTGACTGTCATCTTAAAAAGAGCTGAAACATCTGTACCTACAGGCCACTCACAGATGTGACAGCAAATGGCAGTAGCCTGATGCTTATGAACCCAGGAACAGAAAATATTAACTATGTTAAACTGGTTACCTGTGTTAAGTTTGTTAATTTGCTACAGGATACAATAAACACAACATTAATAAATTAAGTTGAATTAAATATTCGTACACTTAATATGATCTTTTAGATTTTGTATTTACAGTAGTGCAGCAAATAGGCATACAACGATTTTATAATATAGGAAACATTTTCTCACCCAAATATTGAGCTCAATCTTTTGTCTGTCAAGACAAAATTTATATAATATATAATAACTGATGCACATGGTCCGTCCCACACAATTTATGTACTAAATAAAGCTGTTTGTTTGCTTGTGCTGCCTTGTTGTTCACTTGTTTGCAACATTATGCACCAGGAACAGCTGCAGCGTTTAATAAGGTTACTTGGAATATGTTTAATGTAGGTCTATTAAAATGTATAAATTGGCTTCAACGTTGCTTTTATGGTTAGATTTAGACGTCTCGGTCTTTGTTATAGGCAGGTCTGAACACAGTATGACTCTAACAGTATCACGGTATCATGTTTGGAAGCTCTGTTCTCTCTTTAGAGCTATGTGGGCGGTGGCAGTGTTTATGGTTTGACATAGGTTTTGTTAACTGTCAATAACTGTGATTTTTCACCGTTAACATGATGGACACAAGCCGGTGGTCTGTGACATACATGCTACACTATAATATATATATATTTTTTTGTTTAGCGTATATACTTTCATAGAAGATCACCTGTCTCTTTGGTCTGTGGTTAAATTCTTGGTTGTGTCATTAAGCAAGACACTGAACCCCACAATTTTTCATTGTGTTTGTAAATGTAACTTTTCAGTTACATCAGCGTCAGCATCTGCCACATGACTAAAAATGTAATGCTACGCAGTAGTAAAATAATTCAAATGTGGTGGTGATATATCAGCTCCTCTGTCACTCATACAGCTTACTGATTAATACATTTGTTATAGTATGTGTTTTATATGAGCTAAAATAAAGGTCAATATTTTTGTGAATAATTGAAGTTAGACCAAAGCAAAGTGATCTTTCATGTTTAATGGCAGGCCTGGCCTATATATTCATAGGTCAGGCTGAAGTGATCTTTCATGTTTAATGATATGAATGGCCTATATAATAACAGATGCAACAACACAAATCATACAAAAATATGTTTATACCTGTCTTCCTCAGTATACGCATAGTCTAAGATAACCACAATGTACAATGTGTAGTATGTCATAACAGCATCACATCAAAACAACAACACTGGCAATGGACAAGTCCGTGGAATTTGAGGAAGAAGAAGAAGAGAAAGAAATTAATACTGTATTGAGGTGATTATAAGATCAGGTGTGAGCAATAATATACAGTGAGTTTATTAAGAATACAGAAGAATGATTGATAACAAATTTCCATAGAGCAGTTTTAAGGTGACAAGGAGGTCAATGCGGTGAGTATTTTTTGATAACCTGGGACAGAAAAATATATACTAGACAAAATAAGACAGAAAGAATTTTTGGATGAACTAACTTCTCTGAGATATTCCTAAGACAAAAGGCTGTTGAGAATTATGAGGCTTATAACCTAAGCAGAGAGGAAAATTACCACGTTAGAGACCATGTTGTTTGTTTCGGTTTCATTTTAAGAGACTTTGGCTCATTCGGTTCTTTGTATACTATTTACTATAACTATAGCGGGAGTAACTAAGGAGTTGCTTAGGAATCTGCTCTGTAACTGTGATTACCTTGTTATGTCATGGTGGGGACAAAGTGAAGGGACCCAGTGTTAATCCCTGTGGGACACCACAAGACAGTCTTTCAGGATTTGGTCTCAATCTAAAGAACCTATTTTGCATTAGAGATCAATCAAGGATGTACAGAACTGGTCATATAAAGACTGAGTTAATGTGATTGCTGGCTGCTATATGCAGACTAGCAGTCCCAGGACCTAATACTGTATATTTAGGGAACAGTAGAGGGAATAGTTGTAGTTGATCATCAGCTGGTGTTTAGATTTAAGTGTGTTTAGATCCACAAGTGTTGGAGGCTCTGTGTTTTTGAGTTTCCTCGGGCATTGCCTTAGTTACAATGGAAAACACAAAGTCTTTGTGATGGGGAAAGACCAACTATAGTGCTCTATTGTGCGGTCATGCCAGAATGAATCAGTCGTCCTGTAACACACACACACACACTAGCCTTTGATTCCAGCTGCCACTCACTTTCAAATGGTAATGAGGGGCAATTAGAAGCCAATGTGTCCTAATCACAAACCATTTACCTGAGCTTGGCTCATTTGTCATTTGCTATATGTACACACTGACCCTCACGCCCACATACACAGATCTGCCAGTTCACACAAGAGTGTTTTCTTTATCTTTAAAATTTGCTGCCTATGTAAGAGAAAATTGCATGTTAGTGAATGATAGAAAGATTTCCAAGTAATAACTGGGTGGAGATTTCACAGCTAAAAGAGTAAGTGAAAGAAATGGCTCTACACTCCAACCTGCAAACACAGTGTGAATAATGGCTGGGTGTGGGAAATGAATCAACCAATGGCTGAAACAGGTGTTTGTTTGCGTGTTGTGTATATTTATAGGGAAATTAGTTTGCACAACAGTACTTCCTCAAAACATTTGGTAACAGAATAACTTTGATAGGTTATACTCTGCAGACTGGTGTTGTGTAGTGTAAACACACATAAATGCCCTTTACCTGGCTCTCGAAATCTCAAATAGCATTTGCTCCTATCACATGGGCGAGTAAATGTTGTTACACTGTTTTTGTAAATTTGGCTGCCAGTTGTGGCACATCTTCAGAGCACAGATAAGAACAAGTAAGCCCTGCTCTGCACTGAAGTCTACAAAAGGCCAGAATAGATCAATAATCATGCAACATCACATAATCTATTACATATAACACCAACACAGTATGTTGCTGTTTTCCTGATGTACCATTTTATTTGCCACAGCGACCCTGACAGTTCATAACAAACCACAGAAATGTATTCAGCTCTTACAACTCTGTATTTAGAGATAATTGTACACAGGGAAGAGATGCACACTAACAATTTACAGACAACTTATACAATCTCTCTTTAAGGATGTGTGCTTTAGCAACTGTTCAGCATATTGATAAGACATTGTTCTCAGGTTTCATTTCTTCCACTTCTTCTGATTGTGCTACCAGCTTTTATATTACCATCACACTCAAGCCTTATGGTTCATGTTGGATAATGGAAATGATCCTTTCTCTCCTGTGTTTGCTGCTTTCACACCAGACTGCTGTCAAAGGTTAGTCCTCACACAAGATACACGAAGAGAAAAAACATATGGGATCGAAGCAGTTAAAAAAAAAAGAGTGAGTGTGTGAGAAAAATGATTTTTGAAAAGTAAAGCGTGGTGGGGGCAGATCAAGAGATTGAGCTGTCTGGCTGAACCATGCAGTGCGCTCAGACCTTTTCAGCTTTCCCTTTCATCCTCCCCTATTCATGAGTGCATCGAGTACACGTGCATGCACACAAGAGAAAGGACACACTCACACAGAATGTTGCTTTTAAATGCGATCAATGAGAGTTTTTTTGTATTTTGTGTGAAAGAACATTCCACCATATATGAGTGTATGGTGTATGCTTTTATTTCCTACTGCTCTGGCTTGTGTTTCTTAGTCTGTCATGGCCATTGTATGCACTTGAAGCTGCGAAGTATCTAAAATGACTGAAAACATATCATTTATATTATGAGGACATTTTTTCCAAGCTGTGTTTCAAGTTCTACCACTTTACCACTTTATTGTACTTGTGATTTTCTACCTTGTGTGTATGAGAACATTACACTCCTGATACTCTCACACAGGTACAAATGTGCAGTCTTTTGATCCAGTTTCAGTGTGGGCACTGTTATTTTGAAGTGAAGCTCTAATCAATAAATCTTCTGAATGACCAAAGTAGCCCCACTGTCTGAATTATAGAGAGACTAAAGGTCTTTTTACATATGAACTCCAGACAATGGCAGGATAATCACCAGACATTCTGTGGTGTTGTGCATTCACACATGTAGCCTGCAGTGGACAGTGAGGGTCAGACATAATTTCAGTGAGGGCTGGGGGTAGAGATGCACATTTCAAGCTAAATTGATATTCTATATTCGCTGAGAAGTAATTGAAAAGTATTTGACAGTGGGTAGTCAACAGTGTGTCTCTGTTAATAATTAATCAATTTTAAAAAATGTAATGTATGTTTGAGATCATTGCCCATCCCTAGTTGGGGGCACAACATGACATACAACAGCAAATATCACATTATAGCATTACCTGGACTATGTACGAGGGGGCTTGCAGTATAAGGTCAGGGTAAACTCCATTTGCGTTCTCACATCCAGCTCACCTGGTGAAGGTCTAGATATGTTCAGGGTTCCAGTACATGTCTGAAAGCAGCTGGGGGGGAATAGTGGGACAGAGGAGTACAGCCATTCTCCAAATTTGGCTTAACAACAAAAAGGTAGGCTGACTTTGGAACTTGGTTTAGTTGTGTGTTGGCTCTGTAAAGGCAGCCGGTGTAACTGACAGTTGTCTGTATGCTTACCAGGTTACTGTAAACTCCTAAACTGGACTGAACTATAGAGTGTATTACTTAAATGAAGACTGAGTACTTGTATGAGTAAACCACTAACTTTCATGTTCTAGATATTAGTTCCAGTATCAGTTTAAATCTAAGCAGCTCATCCAATTAGATAAGATCCTTAAAGCTGTTTCATAAACTCTCTCAAGAAAGATTATATCTGTACCTGAGCTATACATCAAATGTGATACTTCATGTAAGTCATGTAGTAGTTCTTTCAGCATACTCCTCCTGTGATCTCTTTGCCTTGATTCATATTTGATCACATTCCAAGCAGAGCCTGTTTGAGAGGGAAGGATTTTAAGCACTGGTCTTTTGAGGCTAAAGTTAAATGAATAAGAAACTAACTGGCCGCCTTTGTAAGATATTGTGATGTTTTTTCTGTGTTTAATTGTATTGTATTGTGCATAATAGAGCAGTGGCTCTAAGCCCTTTCAACAATGACTCACTCAATGAGAAAGCCACAGCACTTTTTTGGGGATTGGAATCTGGAATCATTACAACCCAAGTCCCTTCTCTAAATATTATCTCTACTCATCTCCCCATTTCCAAAACATACTGTTGTGTCATGTTCATTTGTGCCTCTGTTGTTCTGTTTAATCTTCCAAGTCATTCTCTCCTCTCCTCTGCTCTCCTCTCCTCTGCTCTCCTCTGCTCTCCTCTCCTCTCCTCTCCTCTCCTCTCCTCCCCTCTCCTCTCCTAGCTTAGCCTAGCCTAGCCTTCTCTGCTTTATCCTCATTAGAGGCAGTAGAGGATTACAGAGGGGAGTTGACACTGACTGGCAGTCAGACAGCTCCTGTACACTCGTTTCTCCCCCATAGAGCTCCAGGCCTGGGACAAGGATAAGCTGACAACCTAGGACAAAGCCAGATAGATAGTGATTAGGAAGAGAGATGAAAGAAGAATGCTAGGAATAGGGGCCATACGTCTTGTAAACAATATATTGGACCACATGTATATTTCTACTCACCAAACAGCATTAAACCTATAGTTTTTCTCTGTGTTGAGATTATGATAAAACTGAAATTCTATTATTGAAAACGTAATATAACTTTATACAGGAATGTACTGTAACTATATTTATACTACTGAAAATGTATGAATGTTAACTTTGAGCTGGCAAAAGATTGCAAAAGCAACATAAGCTGCCTGACAGTGTCCATACACTTCATCATATTTGCAAACATTCCAAGTACGAGAACTTTTAGTGTTCTACTATATGCAGTATTGAGAAAAATATTTGCTGCTTTTCTACTACTACTCTACTACTTCTCACTGAAGCATTGCTTAGAGAGTTTGATAAATTGTCTTTGCAATGATAATTTAGCAGTTGTACCTGTAATTTAGGATGAACCGATACAGTTTGCACATCAAAGTATGAGTCTGTTGTGTCTATGTGTGTGTTCTGGAAAAACAAGCCCTTCGTTTACCTCTTTTTTGGATGTTTTAGGTGCTTGTACCTCAGTTGTGGGGAGTGAAGCCCACAGATCCTCAGCTCTAAGGTGCATTTGTGAGTATCAACAATGACTTAAGTTGGAGCCAGGAGGATATGTATTGAGAGAGAGGAATTCAATAACAGGAAAATGGCCAGTGATAGAAACAATCCCTTGAATACCAAAACCCACCCTTCACCAATGTTTTTCTTGGCACAATTCTGCTTTCCATTACTACTGTTATTTTCTTAGGCCACATCACATGGAAGTACGGGTACAGTGCATCTCAAAAGCATTTTATTTCATTGATGGTTCATGGTGTGACATGTGCAGTGAAGTCCAGAATTCCAGTATTCCCAGGACTCCATCCTTGTCTTTCTTTTAGTGCATTGGTATGTGAAAACATTGGACTCGGGTCACCCTATGATCAGGGGAAAACGTGGGTGGGCACTGGATGGTAGGTTGAGACCGTGCAAATAAACCAAGGGCGATATTTAAAACAATTTTTGTAAGGGTGAAACTATTTCCTCTGAAAATGTTGTGCTGTGGTTTGACTAGAGTAAGTTGCTGGATGTGTGGCCTGGTGCTGCTTTGTCTGTCTGTCTGTCCATCCTGCTGGCTAGCTGGCTGACTGGCTGGTTGGTCATTGTGGCTTGGCCAGTCTCTTTTTACTTGATGACTGGCTGGCTGGCCATGGATCAGCCTCATTTGGCTGGACATTTGACTGGGTGCTTGGCTGCCGGTTAGCTAACTGACAAGTTTTTTTGTGACTGGTGTACTGTAATTTGTGGTCCTTTCTTGTAGCACTGTGAGCTCATGACATAGGAACAGGGACATTTTGCTATGACAGTCAGGAATGTGTGCTAAAACACAGCTGTAGAGATGACACCTAGTGAGCCAGGATGTTCCCTGCCTGTTCATGAACCCCATGACTCTATTACCAATTACAGTATCAGGACACCTTTGGGGATTGCCTGTCTTTATAGTTTTCTTCATAGAATCAATGCTGATATTATATTTTTAAATATTGTCTCTAGCGGTTTGCTACTATTGCTAAACAAAAACCAAAGCGATCTTTGAAAGTACTGTAACAGGATTGTTTACATTGTTGCAAATTACACAGATGTTTTCGAAGATGATGACTTCACTCCTGTTTTGAGTGTAGTGACAAAAGCATAGTGCAATACAAATTTGGCAGCACACATCAAATGGAATTCATTTTTGTCTAGTGCTGTACTGATGGAAATTTAACTTTGTCCTGCTCTTTCACTCTTCAAAGTATATTAACTCTGATGATCTAGTTTTTTCAGTTATAATATTATTTCTGGTTATTCCATTAGCTGCAAAATTTTGCTGTGCAGGTAGAACTTATGTAAATATGGTCTCACTCTGCAAGTGCGCATGTGTATCATTTGCGTTAGCATGTGTTCATGACTGCATTTGTACTTTTAATTAGACGTGTGTGTGTTGCATATATATATAGACATATGTCTGTCGCAGCTCAGAGTTTATTTTTTAAATGTGTGTGTGTGTGTGCACCATAGAGTGAGTGGGACTGGGTCAGGTGGTGAGCTTTGACATAGATAAATGAGGTTAATGTGAGGTTTCACTGTGGCCCTGCCAGGTCTGCACCTCTGACACTGTCATAATAGGAGAGGCAACTTGCCTGCAGAATTGCTCAGTGGCATACCTGCCCTGCGGTGTATTGTATGTGGTTTAGAGTAGTACATACTATTGAGATGAATGTTTACACTCACACATACACGCATTCTCACAGTAGTAAAAGAGATGTCCAAAGCTATAACTAAATCTTTTAATCTCACACTTATTGATTGGCTCATACACAACTGAACATAAATACACACATTCATAGCAGATAATTTCATGGACACACACGCACAGACGCACTTGGTACAGCTGTGCTTATGCTGGTGTACACACCCATTGCAGGGGCTTGCCCAGGGAAAATACCTGTGGTAAGAGAAGAACGTTGACCTAATGGGAAATTACTAGGCATCCTTATTCGACCAAAATAACTTTTTTTTTTTTTTTGTACATTCCATAAGCTTAATTGCTCTTACAGGAACCTTTAAACTTCCCATATGCCATATTTCAGTAAGTCATTGGGTAATGGTGGAACAGATGGTTTTGAAACATCATCATAAAGTAAATGAAAAGTATCTTAAATCCATATTTTACCTCAGGATAAACTGATGGTCTATACTAAGACATACTGTAACAGTTTGGAATCTCAATAACTTGTGTCCATATGTGGTATGTCTGTTGTTCGATCTCTTTAATTTTATATTTTAATGAAAACTTTAACAGTTTCAGATCTTTTTTCAACTGTATTAATTGTGTGGGTCTTGTGGAGACCATAACAGTGATTAAGGGCACTGCAAAACAAGGCTGAATTTAACTTTTATTATCAGTTGATGACAATGCATCTGTACTCTCTCCTGATGACATGCCCCATAAATGTCACAGCAGTTCAACTCTGATACAAAAGGGGGAGTTTTCATGCTGCATTTGCTGCATTGAGTGATTGGTAATGTGTTCTGAAGCAGTATTTCCCACAGCAGAGATTTTAAATAGGTTCTTACTGCGGTTGTCTGTAACAACCACTAACGTAAAAAAAGTGCAACTTCCCGCATCCTGTGTAACCACTCACCACCAATTACAGTCATGTGCAAAAGTTAGTACCCTGTTAATGCCATGTGTTTTGTGTAAAAACATACTGAAAATCACGTCGTAGTGGGGCTTAGTATTAGTAGTGGGCCGAACCTAGGACCTTCTTGCTGTGAGGCGACAGTGCTAACAACTTCACCACCATTTCAGAACATAGTTCAATTGTTTCATGTTCACATTTTGTTATGCTTTGTCTCAAAATCACTTCCCTAGTTCAAAACTCCATTTGTGCTCTTACATTTACTCTTATTTGCACAGATTTCCGGTGCACAGATCTCTACTGCTCGGACTTGGATTTTTTTGTTGAATGAACTTGGATGACCCTGACAAAATTCACCAGTCAATAGAATTAAACCCAGTATTGACCAAACATGTAATGACAGAGGGTCAGAATTAAAGACGCTGTCAGAAGATGAGTCTTGTGTAGCATACCTGTTTAGCATGAAGCACTGTAGTCTGATGTTTTGATGTTTATCTACAATCTGTAAACATAGATGAGATGCTCTCTGTTGCTGTTTTGACCTTCCTGGAGTTGTACAGCCTGCTACAAAGGTAAAACACTATGCAGTTGCCTATCATATCGGTATCTCAGTTTAGTAGCGTTATGCTCCATTTGTTTTTGCATTAGCATTATGGCTATCAGCTAACAAAAACACATTCTTTTACTTATTTATTTTGAGTGCAAGAAAGGGTTTTTAGAGAAAGCATAACAAAATGTGAACATGAAATCATTAAATTCTACTCTCTTGAAAAATTATGCTCTTGATTAAAGATAGAATATTAGGTCAATATCCAACAGACAATATTTTTAGGTGAAAAGATATTTTGTCTCCCTTTCATCTTTCAGCCCAGTGCTTTGGTTTTTAAGGTTAATGCCAAGTCAGCTTGGTTTAATACTACATGACAAGCATTAACTCTGCTAGCAATTTGCCTCCACACTACCTCTAGTGTGGTTGCCTGAGATGGATAGCTGAGTGCATTTGCAACCTGACAGGACACGCTATGTAACAGTAGACTACTGCAGAAAAGGTAGGGGGTGGAAGTTTTAGGAAGCACTTCATGTGAGTTTACACTTACTCAAAGCAGAGTACTGGTGTACGTGAGGAGGTGGCAGAATTCGTGCTTGCATCTGGGACAAGGGTGCAGCCACAATGAGTAAGAGCATGGAAAATTAATGTTGTTTTAGAAAATCGAACTTGAACAAAATATACCTGTCACAACTACCATCAAATATGTAGCATGCATATAAATACCCTGTATATACAGTTATACCCAACACTATATTTTTTTTAATTGTTGCAATTGCAGGTAGTAGCATAACATTATACAACGATCATGGAAGAAATATGAGGCTATTTTGTAGATTTTCCTTTTTTAGGTCCAACATATTTTCTCTGATGTCTGTTCACCCTCTTACATCTGAGTGAAGTAAATATTTAGGTTTAGAAGTACTTCGGCTTAAACACTCATACTACTCAAGATATTACATAGTCAAGAAAAGAAAAGGTTTAAGGTACATAATTTGCAGTTTACTGAGCATATTGAGTAATGATAAAGCTATCTAGGAACTAAATACAGCCTCATTGTTCCTGGATATACTATGAGAGGACATGAAGCACTTGAAATCAACCTGACCTCCCTACAATTACAGTGATCCTAAACTATGTGAGAGTCATGGGATTTCACTAAAAAACAACTAACATCTGCTTATACACTTCTAGTGGATGAACAGTAGCACACATTACAGTATAAATTATGTTTTGAACTGTCTGGTGCTGATCATTCTGTGTCTAATAAGATCCTGTACTCAAGGACTGCTATGCTGTGTGAATTCCTCCTTGTTGCATCATACACATTTTCTAGTGTGTGATGGTCGCGATGAATATTAACATGATGCAATTGTTAGCACCTGGGCAAGAGAAACACTTATGTATTTTCAAACATTACAGCTAGGACACCAAGTGTTGTCTTTGTACATGAGTACAAGGCAGGTGTTTGTTTTGTAGTTTGGCATTTAGCAGGAGGCGTTGTTCAGTAACGTTACAAAATATGAACTAATTAGTACTGTTTTGCAGCCTATATTGGGTTGTTCTGGAAATGTCCATTTATAGCTATGAAGGGAAGAATCCAGGGGAAAAGGCTAATAACAAGTAATTGATGACATGTTGAGAATGGTCTGCAGCATCTGACCCTAATTACATCTAAATGCATTAGAAAGATCCAGTGTCAGAGTTTGCATTGTTTGCTTTGTAGTTTGTTTGTACAATGTGATCATTAACAAGTATGTTAAAATGTGTGTCTGTGAGTGTGTTGTAGTATGTGTAAGTATGCTTCACTTCCTATCTGCTGACCTGCAACAAGTCTAGTCTTTATCACCATGACCCACAGGCTATCTGCATTTCACAAAACCTTCTCTTGGAAGTGATCATTTGTGGTGTTGCACCTACTTTTTCTGTTTATCTGGTGGCAATGTTGAAACAGATGTGACCATTTTCTACAGAATGATCAATCAAAAACTGGACACATCTGCAAGTTCAAAGATTCATGTTGCAAAAGTGTTTCAATCCCCAAATCACAACATAGAAACTCAAGCACCCTCTCCCACAAACACCCTGTGGTCTGATTCTCGGAAACCTTATACAAGGCTGCTAAGAAGCTGTTGGATTTGCAGGTTTCTATTTGAACTTTTTGCAAAGGTTTTTCTCCATCCTAAGTGTGTTTGCCAAGCGCAACACATGATTAGAGTCCACCAATAGTAATACTGCTGTGTTACTGGTCAGTCTCCTCTAGTCCAGCTTTGGAGAAGAGATTTGTAGGGTTTTATATTGTTGTTGTTTACTTCTAATCTTTTAAAACTGAGGCACAGTTTCATAATACCTCGTAAAAGTAGTAAGCTTGTGTCCTGTACTCATTTATGCGATTTTCTGCTTGTAAGCTCCAAGAGATATAAAAAGAAAGGTTCTGGCCAGATGTGACTGAGCTCAGGCTGTCTAGTTTTCGTTGAGAATTACCTTGGGCTGCACACAGTGAAATATATTTAACTTGATGAAGCTCTGATCCAGTTTTGCAAATAAGTCATGTAAGAATGAAAAACAAAAACATTTTTTTTCTGTGATTGCTGATATTTATAAAACATCTGAGAAAAATCATGCAATTGCTTATTTTAGTCCAGTGCAGTTAGTCCAGTATATCTGAGGTACTTTGTCTTGTAAATGTTTGTAGTTGAACATAACACAGTTCATTTCAGCCATGTCTCCCAGACCAAGGGGGTGTGAGTCAGAGATGGTTTCCAACCTGATTCTAAACATTTGTGTATGACTCGGTGTGAGCTGGATTTGGCTTAAATATGTTTAGCCACCTTTAAAGTGATACATTAGGTTTAATCAATAATTTGCTGTGTTTTGGGTGGAGAAAATACAGATGTCAGATGTCCCAGGAGTTAACTGATAAAGACAGTTTTTTTTTACTAAACAGGTGATGTGTTTGCTCTTCAGGGTGCTGTAAAAGCAGACTGTAATTTGAATTCTGTTGGAGTTATTTTTGGTGCTTAAAATGTAGATGTTGGTTTCTGTGAAAAGTTCAGAGTTCACAAAACTATCCCTTAACAGCAAAGATAAAATGTTTGAACACCTGGACTTGCACCTAATACAGTGAAACAAATCTTATCATAGAATTTCAAATGATGTCTGACTATGCTATTGCAAAATTATATCTAAGTAAGTCATTCGCAGCTAACTATTTAAACCACATCTGGGTTTAACAGATGACGTATTTTGTACAACATGAGTGTTTCTTTGAGCAGTTTGTGGAATCCAAATGAGCCCATGGTGGGGTGCTTAATGTCTGTTGGGGCTGTTGAGAATTCCTGTTATAAAATAATTATGTCTACCATCCTGTCAAGAGCAAGGCAGGAAAAACACATTATTTCAAGGGGAGAGGGATGTAAGGGAGGGGCTGATATAAAAAAGAAAATCATCATCTGTCTTGTCTCGCCAGCACCAATAAGTGGCTGGCTCTTGTGCTCTCCACTCCCCTGCTGCTTCATTGGGGAATCACTCAATTATTGAACCAATGCTAGGTGGTTTGTGGATGTGTGAATGCTGGAGTGTGAGTACGTACTGTAGCTGTGTACACTTAGAGCTTGTTTGGTGTGTGTGTGTGAGTGTGTTTGAGGTAGGGTGAAAGAAACTGCAGTAATTTTACAGAGCTAGAACTGTGCACCTGCCCCACTTTCAGTTATTTAATCATGTATAGACACTTAGGACACTGCACTGTCTGTGTGTGTGTGTGTGTGAGAATGCAGGACCAGTGCATGCACTTCTGCAGCTCTAGGCCATCCCTTTCTTTTCAATGTATTGTACTAGAAACACAAAATTGGCAAACTGACCACATTGTTAAATTTTAACAATGGATCCCTGTGTTTTTGGAGTCTGAAACAAGTCTGAGTGAAATACGAATGAGTCACAGAAAAATGGACTTAAGTCCACTTGAGAAATATAGACTACAGTTCCCACATGCTCTGACACCAGTGCGCACAGTCCTCATGAGAGATCGACATGGAGATCTGCAGGGAAATGAAGTTGTCCATGCTTTCTAAAAGACCTCCTCAGAAGTGCCACTTTAGGTAATTGTCTAGTTTGCATTTAAGGACATGCCAGCATTGTGTGTATGTGTGTGCATGTGTGTGTGCACTGTAACAGTGTAAGAGTGTAAGAGAAGGTTGTCATACGGTAGTAACCCGTATCATAAGATATTCCACAACGAACTTCCTGACCTGAGAATACCCTGTATGTGAGTGTACTTTTGGGCTGCTACCGACCTGTTAATCAAAATGCATCATGGGAATGTAAAGGATATGCTAAACATATATTTATTTATACATATAATATATTTAGTTATTTACATATAACTAAATAACACTTGTGTTTTCATCATTGAAGAGGAAAATGATATAAAATTTCAAATTCTTGTTAATATCAGAATATTATACTTAGTTGTGTATGCTATATTTGTAATTTAGATATAGATATTTATTGGTCATTTCTGAACTTATCTTTAGCAGGCATCAGCAGAGCTACAATCTGCGACAAGGTTTGTGTGCATATTTTATTTGTTGGCTGCTCCAACAGTGTTATCTCAGTATGACCTTGTAGCAGTTTGTAGCCCCACGGTGCCCATCCTTGTGACTAACACCCAATATAACAGGCTGCCACAGGCAACTGCACTAGTGAAGAACACAATTTAATGTATAGTAGGACAGCAAGCTTCCACATGCCTTTCATGTGTGTGAGGTACAGTATGTTGTTTGTTTTAATATAATGTTTATGCATAGCATAAGAATAGTAATAGTACAATAATAATAACAATAGTGTAAAATATACATGAATATTTTAGGATACTGTAGTGTGATACTATGTCTAAGTAGTGATCATAATCTCCTAAAGATGGCAACTCATCTTTAATGAGCAGAGTTTGGTCTTAAAACCCCGGAAGTATTTGACCAATGGGTTCCCTCAACACCATAATCAGACATGCAGAAAGAGGAGATTACATGGAGTAGTGGTTTGAAGTGGACTTGTCTGTTGTTAGCTTGTCATTTGTCCATTTGTAATTTGTAATCATTAGTAATAAGAATAAAAAAGTCTAGAGAAAGCAAAATAGTGCAGAAATGTTAATCAGCGTTAATTATGTCAACAAAAAATTATTAATTTGTGACTTACTTAATGACTAAGCTGTATTGACAATGAAAAAACATAACAAAACAAACAACAAAAAAACAAAAATAGTGGCTTATTTTCAGCAGTAAATGCTGATCACAGTTCCCACTGAAGGCTGTTATCTTTGTGATGTTATCATTTGCATGTATCCATCTGAATGCCCTCGCTATGTTCATCATGTCTCTCATAGCTGTCAACAGGTCTGCAGCTATGTAGCAGCTGCGATGCACTGTATGTTGCTGTTCTGACACCTGTCAATCATAGCCAGCATCACTTTGTGTTATTGTTTTGGCTGATTGGTGTAATCACACCGTTTTAATTTTACCCAGGCTATAGCTGCTCATACTGTAAGTTGGACGTGCAGAATAACTTGTCTGATAAGACTTTCAGATGTACAAAACACTTCATTTCCTCGTGCAATGTGACACATATTGTATTTCTGTGCAGTCGAGACGCACTAGATGAGGCCAAACAAAGCTTTTATGTTATTGCTGGTTTCTTGGGAGTTATAGGGAGATATAATTTGTGCCTGCCACAAACACCAAGCATGTGTACAGTAATCATAAGTACACACATTCTTTGAAGGTGCTCAAATGATCTATGACTCCAGCTGTGTCATAACCATCGTTCTGGCCAAATATCCTGTGTCAGCACATGATTCATTCATTCTGAGGAATGGCTTATTTTTTCCAAATTTAAAGATAACTAGATTTTAGGTTAGTCATTATACAGTTTGTAATTACTATTTGCATGAAAGGAAGGAGCATGTATGAATGTAAGGCCAAGTCTCCATGACAGCCCCCGTGAAGCACACAAAATTTAAATGTGACCACCACCACCATGTTTGCACCCATCAAAGAAAGACACCATTTTTTGCTTGTGCATGCGATTTAGCTCTTGTTGGCTGGGATTTTAGTAAATCTGGTCCTTAGTGTATAACTATCTGTTATCTCTCACCACAGTCTACATGGAGAATTTGCATATTCACATGGTAAAGTAGGGAGGGACGAGGCCACAGTAGACATGTTTGAGCCTTGTCCCTGGAGCCAGGACAGCGGCGTTTCACATCTCCTGACTGTCAAGTATTGACAGTGTAGCTCACTATGGAATGCTAACAGCCATGCAGGGTGTGGCTGTGCTGTGTTAGCTGCTCTGACCCGCTGACCTTGCTTATATAACTGATTGTCAGTCTTTTGTAGGGGTGAGAAGGAACAGTTTTATGATGTGTCATGCTGCTGCCGACATGAAATGACGGTGATGTAATCTAAAGTCACAACTATGTTGACCTGAAATGCTCCATTAGTATACATTTAGTTTATTTAAATGTTGTATTAAGATTTTTTATTAAGATAAGAGTTTTTATTTTTGCCTGTTTTTGATTGTCCAGATTTCAATAAGAACCTATGTTGCATTCGCACTTTTGTCAAAAGCCACCAAGGGCATGTTACACAAACACATACATACACATATGCACATAAATATAGACATTGCACTAGCATTCAAGGTTACACAGAGATAACCAGACTTTATTTGGGTTAAGGGCAGTGCAGCGTATTGGAAGTGAGCCATGACCTGGTGCACACACACATGCACATAGTGCATACACCTGTCAGTGTTGGTGTCTGCACAGTCCTCTTTGGTAGTCTCTTTGCTCCTTTGTCTTCTCTGTCTTAGTCCTGAGAGCTTGTAGCAGAATCTCGAGGGACAGCTGGTGGGGCAGTGTGAGCACCTGAACTTTGTGTGTGTGCGTGTGTATGTGTGTGCACATCTTCAATGTGTACATGAGTGGGGTTGGGAGGGGGTACCTGCAGTGTCCTGGCCAAGTGTCTGTACATCTGCGTCTGCCTGTTTGGTGTTTGCATGTGAACACCTGTGCTGTCAGCAGGAACCTGCCACAGTCATAGTGCTTCGTGACGTATTCTGGTGACTTCCTAAGGTCGTGCTGTGAGTCCCATAATAACTGTTGTCTTCTTAAAGTTGACTTATCCTAGTGTCTCCAGGAGGATATTAAAGTATTTAGTGCATTATACATTATACACATACATTAAACACTAGATAATTCACATGCACAAAAGACCAACTTTTATTTTTTGCATTTTACTTCAGACTGTTGTCACATAGGCTGTTTTGAAAACAAATAAAATGTTAGTTATCCAGTCACAGCTTTCCCAACTAGCTTTATTTTACTGTATGTTAGCACAGTGTCTTAAGGGGTGGCCATGTCTGATGTGTAGGCTGATGTGTGCTTCATGTTGCCAGAATTGTAAAAAACTCTTTATTTTTTATTTTTAATATTTCACATATGGAGCGGTAGTGGTGCAATTGGTAGAATGCTTGCCCATTGACCCTAAAGTTGGCAGTTTGCAACCTGGCTCTTCCTGGCTGTATGTCAAAGTGTCCCCGGATAAGACACTGAACCCCAAAATGTCCACAAACCCCAGCCACTGAGGCTGCACAAGCCAGTGCAGTCTGGGTACCGGTCCCAAGGGGAAGAGTTGCGTCAGGGAAGGGATCCAGTGTAAAACCTGTATGGACCATGCTCCGCTGTGGTGACCCCACCATGGGATAACCCCAAATTTAATATTTTTTATCTTCTTACTTCTTCTCCCATCATCAAACAACTAAAATTTAATCAGCCTACAAAATAACTGTGAAGGAGAAGCAAATAAATCAAGAAGATTCATTTTATTCCCTCTACATCTATTATATTAGCATTTTCCTCTTAAAAGTAAAATAGCTTTGTGTTTGACACACTTTCTATCAATTATTACTCAGTCATACTAACATGTAGATCAAGTGTGTATTTATGCCATGTTGCTGACATGCTGTGGCCTGTAATTGTAATTGTTCCTTTTTCACTCTGTACTGTGTGCTGTCTAATAAAATAGATTTTGATAATTTGGCTAAAATAGCAATTTTGACACATAATGTACCTACTTAGATTCTTTTCTTTTCTTTTCTTTTTTGATCCACCTTTATTTTCACTTTCCCAGAAGATGCCACATCACATTACTGTAGAATATTTTCTATCCTTAATCAATGAACTTTAACTTTGAGCTGTACAGGCAATCAAGCCACAGAAAAGAAAGAGCCTCCCAGCCACAGACGAGAAAGAGAAAGAATACAGGTCGGCTCGTCATGCAGCACATTCTGACAGGAGTGAAATTGCGCAGGAAGGTTTATGTTAAAAAAATGAATGAGGTCTCATGACATGTGTTCTTTCAGCAACAGCTTGTATACTTTTGCTCTAATACCCCAATAATTATACTCTACCTGCAGTACGCCTCACTGTCAGATTACTGCTGGAGAGTAGGCCTGTGGCAGTAGTAGTGTTTACTAGACTTGTATGCATCATATATTCAGCAGTATTATGTAAAACATTACTGTCACACTTTAGTACCTAATGTAAAATACTGACATGTTAATTTAATTTTTTGCTTTCTCTGAGAGGAATTTTCTGCATGTGTTGTTTATGTTATTGTGTTGAGGGTATGTTTGTGTTTAATGGCAGTGGATGATTTTCTCCACAGTGATAATAAGGTGTGTGTGCATGTGTACTGTTTGTGAAGTATGTGTGTGTTAGAGGGTGAGAAAGACTCAGGAAAGGATCAAAAGCAGTAAAATATTTCTATGCATGTGTGGGCAGATTATACAAAATGTATTTTGAATGTTTGAAAAAAAGTTAGTGACAAACACAATGTCACTTGAGGATTCTGTGTGTGTTTTCTGCAGACCCTGCTCCTAACATAGTCCCCTTATCCTATTGTTGGTACTAATTAAAGCCATCTCTCTGTGACTTCCACATCTCCTACCGCTGCTTGACTGAGGAATGCTGAGTAATTATCTCAGGTGGCAGTTTGTGCTCTGATGTTCATTGCTAGTCTTTGTCAGTCTCACTTACACATGTTAACTTCTCTCACACACATGCAATTTATTCACATGTAAGTGCTGTTATGCACATTCATGCACACATACAGAATTATAGTAAAGGATTTATTTTCTTTCCCCTGGGATTTCAGGGAACAATAGAGCTGGACTGAATGCAGATAAAAGGAAAGAAGAGGCATACCAATAAACATTTGTTAGTCTGTACATTTATATTGGTTCAAGTCACAAACACCAATATTGGATTGCAGTAGTAGGACAACAGTTTTTCCTAATGCTGAAATTTAATAGTAAAAGTGATAAACACAACCTTGATAGTTTGACATCAAGGTGACCTAAATTCCCAGTTAATCAGCAGATTGTAATCCTGTGCCCATACATTTAACAGGATGGCATATTGGAGCAGGAGAGCTGCAGAAAGATTAACAAAGTAGCAATTCCATTGCACACAAGGGATATCTTGATCTTCATTTATTAATCATTGTACATCGTTTGAGAGGAAGCTACAATGTGAAACACAGATTTGTAATCATGCATCCCTATTAATAAATAAAGACATCCCTTGTGTTCACTGGAAAATCCTACTTTGAGAATCTTGACCTAAATTCCTTCTGAATTAATAGTATGACATTATGTTTTTTAACAGTTGCTATTGTTTGATAAGGGGTGAAACGTCACTTTGTGTACCTACCTGTGAATGTCTAGTAGAGTGGAGTCAGAGAGTGAGCCAGATCCTAAACTTCTTCAGCATTTTCCTAGAAAGAAGGTTCCTGATGTCTCAATATTATGTGTGTGCACAAAATACATGCATACATGCAGGTGTGTTTTCATTTCATTCATCACTTAGTCTGCCTTATGTAAGTTGTGTCAGAGTCATTGTCTATTTTAGCTGCAACACTTTCCACTCTACCTAGGTTTCTAGGCGTGTTATCTAGGTTGCTAGGTGTATGTATGCATGCTGTATGAATGGTAGTGGAGACGTGTCTGTTTATCAGCAGGAAATGTGTGATCATCACGTACACAAAAGAGAATTTGGGCAGCATTTAACAAAACTTTGACCTGCACTGATAGTGGTGAGGATTAATGAGTGAGTTGCACAACCAAGAGGTTGTTGATATTTCTTTCTGTTCCTTTGCAAGAGATAAATACTTGTATGATATAAGCAGGTCTTTTTACACTCAATATTGATTTATTGAGTTTTCCCACATAATGGGTCACAAACAGAATGGCCAAATCAAACACGTGTAATTTAGATGTGTAGGATTTAGATATATTTGGTTAGTTGAGTAGGTGTTTTCCTCATCCTGTGTTGACATTCAGCACTTTATCAGTAATACACTGTTGACAGACACACAAAACAAATGTAGGCTTTGTAGTTATTTATGGATCATTTCTGAAAACTAGAATCCAATCAGTAGTAGTTTTGCAACCTTTGGTGCTTCCCTGAGGATCTATGGTGGGACATATGTGGTTTAGATAGGTTTCTATGCAAACTGTGGAGTTATTTAAAGAGGTTGTTCAGTTGCTATTTCAAAATCAGTAGTATGATTTTTGTCACAATAACGCCCCTAACATGCACAAATGGCAGAAGCCCATTGCCCACTGTGTTGAGGTAAATTAACCAACCTGTGTGTGGTCATTTAGTTGCTACTGGCTATGTGCAGCCAGTGAACCCGGAGCCTGCGGTGCAGAACTTTGCAACGTTGCACTTTCCTCAGTCCTTGGTAGCCCATACTACAATACTACTGCATTTTAAACCAGAAAAACAACTTTGTTTCGTTGCAGTGTATCTGTGAGTTAGAGTCGAAATCCCTTTTAACGCCAGTTGGTCCATTTCTTTTATTCCAGGGTTTATTTTTTGTCATCTTAATACAAAGATACAAAGGCAGCATAAGGTAGGACATGCTCACTGAGCCAACAATGCCCACAAGGGAGCACCAAGTGTCCTCCCTGGCACCTTGGGAATGAATTTAATGAATTTAATCACATAAATAGAAGCAAAAAACAAACAGTGTGTCAAAATGTAAGTTAATGTAACAAAAGGTAAAGGAGAAGAATAGGTCACACAATATACTCTTGAATATCTTTTTGTTGCAGTGTGGATGTTGTTGATTGTAACAGAAGCATTAGGCACACAAGCTAGGTCTGCAACAGATACTGCTCCACTACTCATTAAACCAGGGAGACTCACACGAATGCAGCCACACATTCCCCACCTCTGGCTCTGTGCTCTCTGCTGACAGCTGTGCATACTGTGTATCTAAATGTGCATGTATGTCAGATGTGTGTGTGTGAGAGCATGCTTGTCCAAGTCTGTGTGTGACAGAGGGACAGCAGCAAAGGGACCAATAGAAAAGCAGACTGAAAGGGGCCGGGGAAGGTTTCATATGTGTACATGGATATTTGCATGTGCGTGTGCAAACACACACTTACACACACACACACACACACACAGGCTGCCAGTATTATTAAATGCCTCGTGTGACAGATAGTGAACTGAATCCTATTCTGCTGAGTAGAAGGAAAAACGTGCAATTGTATGTGTGTGTGTGCTTGTATTTACCAACCTGTGTGTATGTGTCAACTTTAACTCTTAACAATTTTTGGACCACCCCTTTCCATGAATCAGTCAAGGTGAATCCAGGTGAATGCTCTGTCCCCAAATTGATGTTTACCTTGAAATCGGCTAGAGACAGTATTGATTTAAGGACAGATAGAGCATAAAACATTTTTTAACACCCTTTTACAACTGAAACACACTGGAGAGTGAGTTGGTGATTTGTATGCATTCATTTAATGTGTTACTTACATGGCCACATTTTATTTTTTTTTATTATTACTGTATGTATGTCATTCTTTTTCTTTCATGAAGACTCAATATATTTCAGATTGTAGTCACAATATAAAAATACATTTTCACAGTTCTGGTGGCTTTTGGCTACAGTAAGTCAAACATGCTTACAAATTAGCATGAAGTGTCCCCATTATGTGACGGTTTTATCTGGACTGGACTCAGAGATAAGCCTGACAGGAGAGTTAAAAAGATGTTTATTTTAAGAATCGCAAACGTATAAGTGAAGGAGACTGGAGGCAGGAACTGGAGCTTGTGGTCAGGAATGGGTGTACATCCAGGTTGAGTGAGCACTACAGAAGAGAGAGAAGCTATTATCTTTGGAGAGAGCAGATGAGTATGAACTGAGCCACTAATGCAGCAATGGAGAGACGGGCAGGTAAGTACAGGTGTGTGTTGAAAAGTAGGTATCTGAGCTGGTGGGTACAGGTAGATGGTTGCAGGTAGGAATCTGGGCAGGAGTAGGAGGTGAGGTTTCTAAGACAGCAGTGGCACAAGTGGCGCAGCGTCCTGGTTGTCCTTGAGAGGGGATTAGGTGACCTGGAGATGCACACACACTGAGAACAGGGTTTATTTCAAAATGGTGAGCAGAGTTCAGGGAAGAGGTAATCAGGGTCTAGTCAGAGAATTCAAGTAAAGCAGATTGAACCAGGGCGAGGTTCAGAATCGGATCCATGGTCAGGAGCCAGAAAGTTCAGAGTATAGATAACAATCAAATCCAGCATGCACAATCCAAAAGGAAGGCCCAAAGAACAGGTAACAGGTCAGATAAACAAGTCAGGCAGACCTACAGTACTGACGATACAAATACAAAACAAAACAATTAGGAATTATCTATAGAAACAGAAAGAAAGCATTTAACTGCAAAGACACATCAAGACCACAACAAGCTGCTCCACTACTGATAAGCTCCCAGTGGGTTATGACATGCAGCCTTGTCCAGGAAAATACTTGGTAACATTAGCCAGAAGCACTAGAATTAGCTGCTCCAGAGAAACACCACTAGTTGCACCACCCAGGAAGCAATTAATAACCTATTAGTAAGATGAGAAAATGCAATGTAGGACTTTTATAAACACATTTTTAGGTTGCAAAGTATCGTCTACATATAGTTTTTTGTCAAAATCCTAAAAAATATTATATTAATATAATTCTTTTGCCAATATCGAACACCCTTAAAATGGGGCTATAAAAGGTTCAGGTCAACGGCAGGCCCAGGTTCTGTTCAGATTCTGATTCATGTAAACATTTAGGACAAGGCAAGGCTGGAGGTGGCTACAGTGTATAAATGCAAACGATCTGGCAGAGGGGCAGAGCACTGCAAACCTGCTTATAAAGGGAGAGAAACAGGCGGATAATTAGCATAATGAAAAACCATAGAGTGAAAGAGACAGACAGAAAGCCAATCAGATTAAATATGGGCAGAACAGGAAGTCAGGCTGGAAACCATGACACATTAGACTACTTTTGTGCTGACCAAGCAGTTGATCTATATCTATAATAAGAAATGAAGGCCCTCCTTACATGACTGTATGATATTTATTTGATATACACACATACATTTGCTTTCTGGGTGAGAAATAATTGCACAGATTTGATGTATCTTATTGATTGATGTTGTGTGTGTTTTGTGATCTGTCCTAGCTGGCAGTAATGAAGGGCTGCCCTCTGGAAGAAACTTTCATTAGATTGGCAGGTTTGGTTAGAACTTGGTTCATTGGTTCATTGTTTAAACTCTGTTAAGTGATTAAGAAAGTAAATATAAAGAGTCAGCTACATTTTTGAGTACTACAGTGTGATCTGATTACAGTATCTGACTTACCTCATGTGTTTCCTCTCCAAGTAGTTCAGTTCAGAAGAGTCCCCAGTGGGGCTGAACACCATTTACAGGTTCTGGCAGATTAGTGAGTGGGAAGAAGGATTTTTCTCCTGTAAGGTACAATAACTTACACTATATGGACAAAAGTATTTGACAGCCTGACTATCACACCACATATACTATTACCATACAGATACATATATATATATATGGAGTTGGTCCCACTTTTGCAGCTGTAACAGCTTCGACTCTTCATGAAGGCTTTCTTGTGGGACTTTGTATTCATTCATTCTGTAGAGCATTTATGAGGTCAGGCACTGATATTAGACGAGAGGGAATGTCTCACTGTCCCAGTTCATCCCAAAGGTGCTCGATGAGGTTGAGGGCAGGTCTTTCTCATAGCATTGTCATTGTCTTTGTGTGCCGAATCATTGAGATTGCCCTTCACTAGAGATAAGGGGCTGATCCCAAACCCTGAAGAACTGCTCCATACCATTTACCCTCCAGGTGTGGTCAAATACTTTTGTCCATATAGTGTATATAAATGTGGGGTATGAATTAGTTTAAAATAATATTATACATTTTTGGTGTAGGATGTTATTGTAAATATTTATAAATTTGTTATTTGTTTGTCTAAATTTACTGAAGACTAAGCTCAGACTCCTCTGTTAAATGGTAGGGTGGGAGGGTTGAGCAGCAGCTGGGGCAAAAGGGCTGCCCGTTCTCATTATTGGTGGGTGCTGCTGGAACCTGATACCATCTGAGATCCTAAGTGTTTCGTTTTGTTAGTAATGTAAATGTTTGTTCTGTGTAGTGGGAATAAAGATCTGATTGGTCGGCACCTCATTGCTGTCCAGCCACTAACAGACAGGTTAACATAATAGTACAAATAGTCACTGCAGTAAAATATTTAAACCCAGAATATGAAGAGAATCTTGGTGTTTTTCTCACAAACCAAATATTTAAAACTTTAAAGTGTAGAAAGCTGTTATTGAATATTTGGTCATATTTTCTTGTCTCCTAATTCTTCAGCTTTATTTATTGTTCGAAATGTTGACATGGTTAATTAGGTAAAGAATTTTCTGCTTCTGATATCCAGCCTGGATTATTAAATTGTATTGTGTTCATATTTACGTATGATGAGCATTTATAAATGTTAAGAAAAGCATCTGCTGTAACACTGAGTTTTATACAAAATAAACACAGAAAGAATTTGCCTGAGAGCCACAGGTCAGAGATTATTAAACAGACTATCTTGTGTTTATCAACCAGGCCACCACTGACAACAATCACCTCTCACAGAGACTCTTTACTATCAATATTTCCATTATACTATATTAATATGATATTACAATATTATCAATATTACAGATAGTGTGTCAAAATATAATTTTTTCTGTGTTTCTGTTGTTGTGGTTCTCTGAGAGTGCTTACAACTCTACATACAGTGCCTACACATGTATACCAGATGTTGTACTGGTTTCCTATGTCTGCGTGCTCATGTGTGTTTACAGTATTTATTGAGTTTGTGTCAACTTAGTGCAAACAAGAAAGTATACTTTAGTATCAGTTTCTGTCCCCAGGGCCTGGGTGTCACATGATCATCTGACCTGATTTTGTGTTGCCAAGGCAATGCCTTGTTTCAGGGTTCAACTTAATGCTCAGCTCTACCCCATGACCTTGGGACATATCTTTGTTGCTATAGTTACATCCTCCAGGTTACTGTAAATGAGAAGAGTACTCCGGATGGCAGCACTAAGCATTATTCTCTGTGCTTGTGCATCAAATTAGGCACTTTACCAGAGAAGAGGAACTCGTTCTTTTTCAGGAACACTCTGCTACACAGTCATAAAGTTAGATCCACGCAAGGATGACATATGATACAACAGGCTCCTGCCCCGGGTAACTGTGGAGTGCCACTGGAGTAGTTTGGGGTTAAGTGGTTTGTGCTAGTTGTAAACATATGTGTGTACAGTGCTAGACATGTCAGTGGTTGACCTATAGGAGATAACATAGCTTTACATTAGTGATATAAATGCAGAGTAGAAAAGGGTAAATGTTTTATACATTTTTTGTGGCCATCCCATGATGAAATTCGATGTGCTAACATGCTTCAGTGTCTTTGATAGTCCTTTGTGAAACTGCATTTCATCAGTGGTATATGTTTAAGAGCTTTAAAATAACAAATAAAAAGAATTAATTTTAAAATCACGTTAAAAAACATATTAGGCTATGAACTGAAGAATGAAAACAACAACACACAAACAAAATCTTCCACAGAAATACTAGTTTTATTACAACCTCTTAATTCACCAGCGGCATTTGGTTAAAACAAAACATTCTCCTCAATGGATAGTTAGCCAAGCTCATAAAAGAGACCAAAATGCTTCCAAATAACTATGTTTTTCTAAAAAAAAAAAAAGGAGGAAACACGCCTTAAACTGGTGCCTAATGTGGGTAAACAAGTGTGGTTGCCATGCCAATGGGGGATCAGTATATAAAAAGCGTTGGTGTTTGTTCTGAATATTCCTAAGAGAGGGAGAGAGAGAGTGAAAGAGAGAAAAGTGGAAATAGTCAATGATAGCCAATGTACAAAAATGCAAACACAAGCTTTTATAGATGCACATGGTTTGGAGTTTTACAGACTTCAATTGTTAGGATCAATATTAGCATGGATATGTTTGTTTGAAAGAGGAACTTCACAGGTTTAAACTTGTACATTTATTTATTATGGTAGATATATTTTCACCAGTCACTGATCAAAGATTTCTTTCTTTTACATATTTTGAGAGATTGACTGAAAAATAATAAAATTCAAATACAAGAAGTTTTTTGGGGGGCATAAAGGTTTTTCTTTTCTCTAAAGACTAAGGACAGCAGGAGTTTACATTTCTTTCTAAGCTGCTTTTCTGTACAGCTGCTAGAAAAACCAAATCAGTTCAGTGCAAAATAACACTTGGCTGAAGGTTAAGCTGGTGATTGTAATTGCATAGAATGGAGTTTGGTTATTATGCAGTGATAATTGAGCTACAACAAGCCGTAGCTGTGACCTCAATAATCATATCAGAAAAAATTATATTGCCTGCTGGCATGTAGAATATAGTAAGGGACACTTTGGAAATTGTGTTAACATTCTCTCTGTCTCTCTTTGTCTCCCTGCAGGGAATGGTGACAGCACCTGCAGACAGACAGACGTGGACAGACGGCGCAGACACCTGGGATGCTTCCTTCTCATTGGTGGAGAGCTCTATAATTCACACCAGGATCTGCAGCTCCAGTTGGCTTTCAGCTCTGAACTAAGCAGCAGGCACCACCTACTCCACCCAAGTAGCTGTGCCTCCACGGCTCAGGTAGGATAGAAGTCAGAAAGAGTGCACTGCTTTCACACACACTGTTTGGTTCCGTTCTAACTGGTGCAGTTTGTGGCTTGAATGCAAAGCTGATCAGCCGTGGTTTTTTTCCATAAAGAATATGAAATTCAGAATCCACCTAATGAAAGCAAACAAACACTCAGCTTGTATTAGAGGCATGTGCACTTATGCAAGCTCACTTGGTAGACATGTTAATGCATATACATCAGAATTAAATTTCTGGGAATTTTCCGGTTTGATTAGTGCGTGATGCCCTAATTTTCTCATTTAAAAGTGAGTAAAATTGTGTCCTTGGAGTGTCCTTAACCCACTGACGATTTGAAATCAATGATTTTTCTAAAACCTGAAGGGGAAAGTATTTCGCAAGGAAAAGGCAATACAAAATTAAGAGAAAACTAAAATATACAGTGGGTTTTTTGGGCCTGTCCCGTTGGTGGAAACCCTTGCACTAGATATTTTGGCTGCACTGGGGTTACACTCTTGTTTTGTACATGGTTGTATGGTGTTTTGTTGGTAAAGTATTGTAATATAGCATAGTCATAAGAAGTGATGCCCTTAGCTGTGTTTTGGTTTGGTCTGTGTCTGGAAGATAAATTTCTGAGTCCATATCCCCCTACCCTCCTTACTTGTCTTTTCATGCAACTTCTGATTTTCTTTTTCACTCTATTTTTCACTGTGACCCTCCCACGATGATGTCTCTCAACTCAGTTTTACAGCTTTATCTTCCTCCAAACTGGCCTGCTTCATGTCTGTGCCCCTGCTTCGCTCTAAGTCTCTACAGTTCTGTAACTGAGCTGGGTCTCCCTCTCTCCTCTTTTGCTCCTTTTTTGTGTCCTTACTCGCCACTGTATCTATTGAAGTTCCTCCGTCAGTCTTTTATCTTCATCTCACCAGCTGTGTGTTGAAGCTCCATTCTCTCCTAGGAGGGAGAGTTGAATGAATAGAAAGGCTTACTGAGAACAGTGAGAAAGCCAATCCCTGTCTTTCATCTCATTGAACACATCTCTTGCTCCTCTCCTCTCCTCTCCTCTCTGTTCTCTCCTCTCCTCTCCTCTCCTCTTCTTTCTGTTCTCTCCTCTCCTCTCCTCTCTTCTCCTCTCTTCTGCTCTCTCCTCTCCTCTCCTCTTCTCTTCTCTCCTCTCCTCTCTTCTCTCCTCTCCTCTCTTCTCCTCTCTTCTGCTCTCTCCTCTCCTCTCCTCTCTCCTCTCCTCTCTTTTCCTCTCTTCTGCTCTCTCCTCTCCTCTCCTCTCCTTTCCTCTCCTCTTCTGTCCTCTCTTCTCTTCTGTCCTCTCCTCTGCTCTCCTCTCCTCTCCTCTCCTCTCCCACTCCTCTAGCTGTCACGTTGTATGGTGTAATGTTTATGGGAGACATGTATTTCAAAACATAATTTGAGAAAGAAAAGATTATATAAAAAATAAGACCAAAGTACAGTCTGGATTTTTGTATCTACTCCAATGACAAGTGTAATTAGTTCAACAAATCACAAAACCCAAAAGAGAACTTCCTCTGACTGACATGTCTCATACCAGATGCAGCATGTCTGCTTTTGACTGAACAATCTTTATTACCTTCAGCGAGATGCAGTAGTACTTGAATCACCAAAAACATCAATACATTTTGCTGTGAGGTACTTCTGTGAGCTCAGGGACTTGCTCATAGCTATACAAACATGTTTTGAAGTGCAGACTGATTAGTTTATTAAATTAAGTTTGTACCAATTCAGAGAGGTGAAGTGAGAATGAGGGTAAAGTGAGGGTTTGAGAGAAAGTGTAAGGGAAAGGTACAGTAAAATGTTGATTAAACAGTTGCAAGAACAGTATATAATTAATAATTAGAATTTTAATCGATAACTTGATTCTACTTCTCCCTACTATTATTCCTTTTATCCCTACATTCTCCCCTCTGTCTCCTCCTTTCTTTACCCATCAGTCTTGCTCAATGGAAATTACGTATTTCACTCCCAGCTTCTTTCTGCTTCCTCTCTTTTGAAAATTTGCTGTTGACAGTTGCTTTTCTCCGAGCAGAAAGCCTCAGAAATGAGCAGATGGAGGGCTGACAGTGTAGAAGCTCAAACAATGATGCTGGGCGGCAAGTCGCGATGATCAGCACATGTCAGAAGATGACTGTTAATGGGAGGACCATATACACACTGTCAGTCAGCTATATAGGGAATACATCCATTTTCATCTGGCTGCCTGTTGAGAATGCAGAGCCAGAATCCAAGATGTAAATCGCTTAAGGTTGACATTTGTGTTAAGTTGTTTCGCACATGTTTTATGTTGCAAGTCTTAGAACATGTTCATTAGTAAAATAAGCTTTTGTTACTAGGCAGCAGGTATTGTATGTGAATAACATACTTGTAAGTCATTAAACTGGTGTTACTTCAGCTCCTGGTCAGCTTGAATGCTCTAAACTGTGTCATGCGATGTCTTATGAGTCTATGTTGAAAACACTTACAATTTTTTTTCCATCTTTCAAGCTATTTAACACATTTTTGTACTGTACAGAACTGTACAAAATCAAACTTTTATCTACTATTATTGAACTTATTCTCTTGTTAAGTTTTCAACGTTACTGGTCGGCTTTGACTTTCAATTCAGATAATCCCTGGAGCTTGTTTACCAAATATGCATGACTTTGATTTCATTATTGGCTGGAAAAGATATTTTACCTGCCAGGAGAAAGAGTGAACTTATTTATGTCTTTCAGGAAAATCTGACAGCTCTATATGGTTTCAATCAATTTTCAGAGATTGAAATTTTTACTATTTTTTTTTTATTGAAAATACTCCCACCTAGTCTCTCATGGTTAGATATAATACAGCCTGCAGCAACAGTTCACATTAATCTCAAAGATGTCAAACTACCAATTAACCCAACAATGCAACAATGCCAAAAAAGCGCAGAAGCCTTCAGATGTCCAGCAGTGCCAATGTTATTGACCAAATGATCAATGTAAAGTATGTTGAATGTTTATTTGTTGTTTGTACTAGGGGTACTCTCAGGAAAAATCTGTGTAATGTCTGTGTGGGTTGACTTGGATGTTTGCATTTACACATGCAGCTTACCTGGGTAAAATACAGAGCAAGTCCAGAGTCCAGGGCATGTGTGAAAGCAGCTTACCTGATGGCTGATGTAGGGACACACAAACATTCACAACTTTGGGCAAATTTGAGTCACCAATAAACCTAACTGTGTGTCTTGGACTGTGGGAGTATCCAGAGAAAGCCCATGCAGAACTTGATGCCACACAGAAAGGTGTGTGAGGTGACAGTGCCAGGCCCTTCTAGCTGTGAGGTGACAGTGCTAATGATTTTACCACCATGCTGTCCTTGGTTGCAGCCTAAAACCAAACATATTTTATCTGATTTGGATATATGGAAGTGCTTCTTTTAGTTTGCTATGGCTAGGGGTTAGCATCAAAACCACTTATTTCTAAGAAATCTAAGAAACTAATCACATAAGCTTTCTGTAGTAAGAATCCTGTTATATTAGCTGCCTTGAGAGGGTTAAGAAACCTGAGTAAATGGAGAGGTCACCCTTCCCTCTCTGTGTGTGAGCTTGGATTTCCTCGTCTCTATTTTCTTGTAATAGCTGCGCTCTGCTTTATTTGATCTAGGCCCCCTCTCTCATAGTAGTAGGATTCAATTGGGTTTGGAGGGCAGGGGAAACACACACTCACACATACACCTGAGACTGCCGACTGCAACAACCGCTGACCTGAACAAAGGAGGGAGAGAAACAGAAAGGGAGAAAAGGGACAGTGGGAAAAGTAAGAAACATGAGAATAGACCAGGTGGTGAGAAAAACAAGAGAAGAGAGATTTTATCGGAGAAAGGCTGGAGTGCTGAAGTGAACAAAAAGAACGTGACATGACATCTTGAAATGATTTTGTTGTTTTTTTATGTTGTTTTATAGTGTGGTGCTGATCGCAGACAGGGGGAACAGGATCTTTTCACTGTCTCTCCCACTTTTACCTTTTTGTTTACTCTTTTTCCTTCTGCGCTCCATCACTGCCTTCAGCCAAGTTGCTTTCACAGTCTCACTTTTGTCTCACTGCCTTTACTTGTCATGCCACTGTTGTCCATAGACAATCTGTCTGACACACACACTCACACTGACTGTGGCTTTCCCTCCACAGTAAACAGTTAGTTAATTACCTTGCTCACTGTCACCAAGTTTGTCTACTCAGTTTGACTACTGGTTGTTTCTGGATTACCAAATACCAAATACCAAAGAGCGAGAGAGAGAGAGAGAGAGAGGACTAAATAGAGAGACATTCTGTATCAAAAGCTGTATTTGTCATGTACCAGATATTTTTGAAGAAAAGAAAAATGTTTTTAAATAAATTAATTTTGTTATGTCTTTTTGTTAAAGCGATTCTGTCAGATGTGATCCCATAAAACTGTATCAAAGGTAATTTATAATGATATTTGTTTACATAATTATAAGTTTATGATCAATAGAAAACATGAAACTGTGGCTGGA
This sequence comes from Helostoma temminkii, assembly GCA_900302695.1. Classification (NCBI taxonomy): domain Eukaryota; kingdom Metazoa; phylum Chordata; class Actinopteri; order Anabantiformes; family Helostomatidae; genus Helostoma; species Helostoma temminkii. The sequence continues at coordinate 194,327 of OMLM01003622.1, forward strand.
AAGTGTAAAGCTAGAAGTGTAACTATAGTTACCTAGAAAGTCTAGGTATAAAGCTTGATTTATGCGTCTGTGTTGAGTCTATGCAGAGCCCACATCGTTGTGAGCATTTATACTTCTACACTGGTGTGTCTGTTTGGCAATAACACCACTGGTTTGGCAGTGGGGGGTCTGTGATACTGTTTACCTTTGTTGCCACTGGAGTGTGCTCTTTTTTTTCCTGTTTGCTACAAACAATGGCGACTAAAACTTATGTTGAAACTGACCGTATCAAATTGGAGTTTTAACAGCAGTTACTTTTACTGAAAGCACAAAATATATAGAAGAGACATTGGAGGACATGGTCATGGCCCACAACTCGTAGTTACACTTCGGAGGTGCACATTTGCAGGTGGGAGATTATGTAACTGACTACATAATTAGATCTACAGATCTCAGATAAGAAGCCACTACAGAACCCTTTAGGTTACAAATACAGTATTATAAATTTATTTTAATTGGATTTAATTACAACTATAATGATTAAATGTAGACATTAATCTTTGAAATGTCTCACAATACAATTTTCAGGTGACCTTATGTCTGGACCCAAAACTTTGTAGAATAAACATTTGTGCAAGGTTGTAAAGCAACACATCTCAAAATACATCTTCTGTTTTTTCCTAACAAATACTGTACCACCTGACAAAGCAGTTATTTTAAAGCAGTGATAAGAACTTCACTTTTTTTGGTACAATAAAAAACAAAATTTCAAAAAGCCAATTTCAGAAAAGAAAATCAATATTTCTGTTCCGAGAATCACAAAATAAAGATCAGCTTAAGTGGAAAAACCCTTTTACAGCAGCATCACAGCAGCTCCTTCTGTCCCATACAACCACCATCAGTTCACAAAGAAGACAAAAAGGACACGTCACCCCACTCTTCAAATCGTTGCACTGGCTTCCTGTAGCTGCCTGCATCAGATTCAAAGCTCTAACTCTTGCCTACAGAGTTGTCGAATTAAAGGCACATATCTACCTCAACTCTCTCATTCAGATCTACATTCCCTCCTGCCCACTGTGCTCTGCCAATGAACGGCGTGTGTTGGTCCCGTCACAAAACAAAAAATCCATTGCAAAGCTGAAGGCAGAACCCCCCCCCAAATAAATTCCTGCCCTTACATCTCATGAAGTGGACACACTTCTTCTAAAAGTACTTTGTCTTACAGTTTTTTCTTCCTGACTTAGATTTTTGTTTGCTTTGTACCTCACTTGTACGTTGCTTTGGATAAAAGCGTCTGCCAAATGACTAAATGTAAATGTAAATGTAAGACATGATAAAGTCAGGCTTACTTGTCATACACAATGTCCAGTGACTTCCCCTATAAGAGCTAATCAGCATCTATATGTCTGCTCAGCTCAACCACTGTGTTTTCTTATTCCTTCCTGATTAACATCTGTGTGTATGAAGCTGTGCATGTATGTCAGCATGTTTGTTACATTAAAACAGCTTGTACCTTTCTCTATACTTCAACTGTGTGTTGCACATCCTGAATGCATATGTAATTGAAATGTGAAATGTCGTGTGGAGCTGTGGGGTATTGACTAGAATTCAGCCGCTGGCTTGGAACAACATGTTGCTGTAGGTCATTACTAATGAGCCACACATGTGCTGGATCATTCTGCGTGTCTGTGCACATGTGCATGTGTAAGAGGAATGGATGCCTTCATCTGCATTTATGTGGTGTGTGCAATGTATCTTTCTGAGAGTGACCTAACATGTCTAAGCATTTAGTTTTAAATGTGCATTTCAGACTTAGATAAAGTGTGTTTTTTAGAAAATGTGTGCGTATTTCTCCTCTGTGTGGGTGCTATTATTTACATAAGCACGCTTGTCTGCCTTCTGTGTGATTTATCCACTGTCCTTCCTAACTCCAACCCACTTTTGCCCCCATTTTCTTTCTTTGCTCTTGATTCCCTGCTGCTTTACAGCACTAAACAATGAGCAATGATGACTGACATCATCTCTGTTCTGGCTAGGCTGGTGCAGACTAATTGGCCATAGCAATCTGATTGCATTAGATGTTATTCCTTCAGGGTATTCCCTATCTTCCGCCCCCGATTTGAAAGATATCCCTCATTGTTTGCATGGATAAACATATTGCTTTTGTGTGGCATTTGTTTGGGTTTTATATTATTTATATAGCTAAAACAATCTGCATTTACTGGTTGGTTGTAAGCAGGTTGTGAAATTAGCATGTTTGATTTATTGTTCAACCTGAAAAGTGAATAATGTTAAATGCTGTGATTGCTGCAGAGCCTTGACTGGTCTTGTTAATTGCTATAATCTAAAATGCACGTCTCAGGATACCTCAAGGAAATTACAAAGATGCTACAGGGACACTAATATTCTGCTTAGGTTATTGTGTGGATGCTTTGGGCGTCAGTGCAACGAAGTAATAAAGGTTGAAAAATGAAGTTACACTTTAGATTTACTAACAGTCATAAGAGGCATTTTCCTCCTCTCATCTCTCTTCCTCTTTACCTGTCTTTCTCTGTCTTCTCTCTTTCACAAAAGCTGCTGCAAGAGCCACCTTTTCAAGTGAGGTAAAATGATTATAGTAATGGATGCCCCTGACTGCAACCTCTTTCTTGGTCTCCTTCACACTCTACATTCTCTTCTGTACATTAGTGTGGCCCTGGGGATGCCCCCTCTCTCTGTGGCTTAATGCAATAACAACTCTAGTACAAGTGCACTGAAAGAGTAAGAGAATTAAGAAGAGAGATGAGGAAGAAGGGAAGATACTGAACGAGGGCTGACAGGTGACAACTGGCAAGAGTGATCACATCAGAGGATAGTAATTGCCTGCGGACAGGGACACAAGGTTATACAAATTAGATAATTTTCAAGCTTTCAAAGTACCCATGTAGTTTCTCTTGGACATGGAACTACTACTACTGTGGGCGGCTGTGGATCAGAAGGTTGGGCAGTCGCCTACCAATCATAGGATCGGTGGTTTGATTCCTTGCAGCTCTGCCATCGGTGTGAGTGCGTGGGTGCTTGTGTGAGCGAATGGGTGAGTGAGAAGCAGTGTAAAAGTGCTTTGAGTACCCATGAGGTAGAAAAGCGCTAAATAAGTGCAGACCCCTTACTAATTACAATACCAGAATAGAAACATCTTATGTGAAACGACTGCAACACCGATTCATTTTAAATGTTAGTTGCAATTTCACAACAAAATCAGTTAGATACAAAACTAAATATTTCTGCATTTCAGGATTCAGGAAAAAAGTTTCAATTCAGCTACAGTACATACTTTAATTTATCTGCACATTTAAAATATAGAACTGAAAGAAAAAAGATATGGTCTATAACCTCAAAAAGTGGTTTGTATTTGGTATTTTTTATGAATTGTATGCCTTGATGTTCGGAAATAGTCAGGAGTTCGTGATGGCAAACACTTTTCCCCGGAGGAGTTGAGCTCAGTTCAGCATCTTCAGCTTTTAGTAAGATGAATGAGGATGGCCTTTGTGGTGCCTGGGAAGTCCTTATGCTGAGACCTATAGAGAGTTTATTGCTTTTACAACCAGACTGTATGATAAAGTGCCATCTTTCTCACCACCCACTCTCTCCCACCTGCTGTCTACTCTGTATATCTCACTGTCTCACTGTGTTACTCTTCGGCTCTGTGCCTTGTTGCTTCTGTTATCTTGTTCTCTTTTTCACCTCTTTGTCAACCTTCCCTTCATTTTTCTCTCTTTCATTTCACTCTGTGTCCTTTCCCTGCCAGTTTCCCTTTGCTCTGCACAACAGAGCTTTTACTCCCTGTCACTCACTTTGCCACACTCTCGTCTCCCATCAATACCCTCCCCAAACTCTTTAATAGTTAACAGCACTGTGACAACCACTGCTTTTTAATGTTATTTATGTCAGGTTGAGTGACTGGCATTGCTGCACAGACTCTGAAGAGTGTTTCTAATTGGCAAATGGGTTGGCAAATTTATACAATGCTCACAATCTGACATTGATGCAATACCTGTGCATTTGGCTCAAATCACTGGCTCCCACCCTCTGTGTCAAGTGGGAAACCAGTCAAGCTGGTTTCAACAAGAGTCAGGGAGACCTATTAATGCTATTTTTGGTTTAATTACCCTTTTTCATAGTATTACTTCATTAGAGTGATGTAGTGTGTAGATGGCAAAGTTTTATTCTTCATTAGTAATGCTAACAATACAATATACATTAGTCTTTGTAGATTTGTACAGGAGCTAGTTCTTTTCACAAGGGATGAATTATTAGTTATTTTAAAACATAGTTGGTCTCTGGGATTCTGAGTGGACTTCTGAAAAAAGAAATCACACCATTATTCTAGTACCATATAGAGCTTTATGTATTAAGCCTGCCATCACAAAATTGTTGGTGCAGTCTGTACAGATGGATGGCCACTTAACAGTATCCCTATGCAACGTACACTTATGCTCTTCTACTCAGTCCTTTTATGTGTGAAGAGGTGCAGGCTAATAGCCCATTGAGCTAAACTAGTTTTCCTTCACTTGGGGGAACGGAGTGAACTTGGGGCTAATGTAGTGCCCTGTGGTTTCCTGAATGGTATAACAGTGGCAAATAGGCTTTGGTTGAGGGATTTTAATGGAATGGAACAGGGTGATAGCCAGCAGCCATTACTCACTTCTGTCTGAAAAAGTGTCAAGCTTACAGTATGTATTTGTATTCCCCCTAAAAATATTTCAGTTACCACTGCTCTGTTGAATCTTCAGTGAAAGTGCTCTGTGTTTCTCTGGTGTTGTAACTTTACTAACTTGCAAAGGCTTCTCATAAGAAATATATACTTTGCTTTTGATTTCATGAAATTTATGCTCTTTTTAAAGAAAATTCACTAAATTACTGACTCAAACTGACTCAAAATAATCAGTATTGATTTACTTTAAATAAAAGTGCAGTACCTACAGCACCTTTGCTGTTCTTTGTAATAATGAACCTGCACTTGTGTTTTATACGTGTCATTTGGGATAAAATAAATGATTTTGTCTCTGAGGAAATTACAACAGTAAATAAATTAAAGAAAATAAATCTTCCCAGTCCCTCACATTTTTTCATAATTTCTATAAATAAAATCTCTTTGTTGTGCTGAAATCCTCAGACCTTTCATGAATGCATTTGTGTAACACAGTCCCTCCATATTAATGCAGTGCTACACTCTGCTGGGACTTCATACAGTATTGTGATAGCCTTAGCTAGGGTACGTGCTGTACACATCACAGAGCTGCACAATGCCGTGAGCCTGCCACTGTACATAACTGTAGGCTGTGTTGACTGGTGCGTGGGAGGTTACATAAACATAAACAGTGAGGGAGGAAAGAACTGACACAATGTCATATTCACAAATGTGTGGAAAAGAAGAGTTTGTGACGAGAGAAAGTGCACTGCCATGAAGTGCAGCTGTGCAAAGTGAAACAGGTTTACTGTTTAATACCCTAATAAAAAGTCTGTTTTTCTATTGTCCGTTTCTTCGAGAAGACTTACGCTGCAGGTTGTCACCAAGACCTGGCAACCTGATTACACTAGTTTGTTTACCTGCTGCAGGAGGAAGGAACATTCCCATCTTGATTGTGCAGAGATACCACACGGGGTTTTCTCACCACGACTCGAGAATAACCTCTGAGATGTTGGAAGGCGCTAGCAGGTGTGTGTGTGTGTGCACATAGTATGTGTGTGTGCTCATGTGTGGAGGTGTTTGTGAATGTGTTTGACAGCAAGGATTACATAACAGAGATGCCTGCTGCTGTAGGTCACTGTGAATGACAGGAGGAGGACAAAACACACACACACGTAAATTGTTACAAATACAAACACACACACACACACACACAAACACAAACGTACACATATACTCTCTCTCATCTCTCTACATCTAGTGTATGTTTATGTTTAATCTTGAGTTTTTTGAGTAACTGTTTTCTGCTTGGGCAATGTCCATACAGGTTGACTTCATGCAAAGTCCTTCACAATGTCTGATCAGTCATTGAGCAACCAACTTTCACAGAAATGGCAAATATTTTTCTTAGTGTTCATTATCCTACTGATGCTCTTCTGCCCATGGCGTTACACACAAAATTGAGCTGCGGTGATCACGAGTTATTTTATAACTTTCTTGCAGTTAGCTTAGATTGAAAATAATTTGTGTACTTCTGTTGTGTTGAAGTTACGCTTAGTCTTTATTAGATTAAATACCCTTCACATCATTTAAAAATAATTATAGTTATTATAAGATGATATAGATTGAATCATAAAGAGTGAAATTCTTCTGATTGCCTCAGTGAGTTGACATTGTAAGTGCCTTTTAGGGAACCACATGCTGTTTCCATCCTACTATTGGAGCTGCTTAATTCCTGGAAAGTGTTTAACATGGGACAGTGCATGCAAATCTTCACACCATGAGAATGCATAAACAAACACACAGACATGGTTCTCAGCTGTAGCTGCAAATCAAACAAACACATCACATAAACATAAACTGTTTCTATCTTCAGAACTATTTACCTCTTTTACCTCTGTGTTGCATACATACTTTACATGCACACACCCACAAACACCCATGCAGCCATGAGGTTGCCAGCTTAGTGAAGGCAAATATTTTTAGACATGGAAAGCTTGCGGCTGTGACTATCCTGCTCAGGCACTAGCCACTCTCCAACATACACACCTTCTTTAAACATGAATAAAGAAACAGGGTTAATATATGAAGATTCAATGCCGTCTGTTTCTCAGCCCTTTCCCCTCTTGGCTCTAACTGCTCCAGACTTACCAATGAACCTACATTACTCCTTTAATAGAAATCCATGTCTGGTAGTCGGTAGAGCTGTATTCAGGTTTGTAGTTGCTTTTGCAAGCGCTTGTATAAATACACACGCATACAAGCAGAGCCTGCCACTGTGCCACTGTGGATGATGTGTTATGTGTAGGACATACAGGTCCAGTTAGGGCACTGATTCTGTTCTAAATGAAGCAGGAGTTTGTGAATTATTGAAACGCCTGTCCTCTTTTTTCTGCTCTGTCTCCATCTCTCTCTTTCTTCTCTCCCTCTTTAGATCTCGTTTTTTCCCCCTCTACACTTGCGCACACACGCACACACATACATCTTCCTTTGGCTCTTCCTTTCTTCCTTATTTTTTATCTTCCACGCTCCGCTATTAAATAAGCAGAGAAGAGGACCAGATTGATTTGTGAACCAGTAGTTGAGTGTGTGATATGAGTGATTTGGTTACTCCACTGATGTCCTTGGGGACAGATTTGACCCATATTACATCCTGCTATTACTGTGTATAAAATCTCCTGTGCATTGAGGCAGTCATTATTTACTGCTGTGCATCAACCCAGCCCACTGACTAACATTTTTTTACTGATAGAACTCATCCTTATCTGCAAAATAAATAACTGAGATAGACCAGAAGAAAAAAAAAACATGCTTTCAGTTACACACCACTATATATGTGGTATACAGTCTGCTTCATTCCATTAATACAAACCAGTTTATGCATCTTTTTAGACAACACATCTACATCTTTTATTTTTGAGAGATATATCCAGCATTATACTGTACTGTATGTAACAGTACACATACTGTACTGTATGTGATTTCATTCAGCTATTGCTATCCAGAAGAAAAGTGTTATTACAGGTCAGTAGTACAGTAGTACAGTATCAGCACTATTTGTAAAACAATAAAAAGGAGTTTTAGTCTTCACCTCGGATATTAATTTCCTTTCCAATGAGTAATGATTCAGTTTTCTTGGACAAATGCTGGATGGAAAAAACTACACCATATACCACCTGCTGCTAATGGCTCATCAGCAGTCATAGTCATGTTCTTTCAGAATGGTTAGGAAAATAATTTAACAAATGTTACTCCCTCTCTCTTGTCATTTATCAGCCAGGGGTTATCACAAACAGTGTCCCTGCCCACTACTTTCTCTCCACGCCTGTCACACAGACTTCTGGATAAGCGTCCCAGATTGTTATGAGATGGTGGGGCTGGCCGGCATTGTTTGTATAGTTTGGCGTCATGCACTCTGTGCCTATTTAAATTAAGGCTCAAGTAGAGTAAATTGATATTCTGGTTCAGTATTGGCAATAAGACAGGTACTACTCTATATCCTATGACAGGAGTTGATGAATGGTGCTATAATAACCAGCACAGCTGGACAGAGAGTGTGTGCTATGTTGAGCATATCAAATGACAGCAGTTTTTACTGATGTTTTACAGTGGGTTAAAAAAAACATTAGCTATTCCATGGGCCTGGACAGAATACAAGCTGTGTTTGTAAGGAAACACTTACTTATTCAAATATTACCTGACTTACTTACAAACATGTTTCTTTTATTTGTACTATGATACAGCTAAAGTGATTATTTGATCAGAATCACCAATTTGCATCAAGGTGCTGTATAAATCTGTACAACACATTTTACCATCTGTCTTAAGAGCCTTAAATCAGATATACTCCTCACAGATCCTTTAGAAAAAATGGACAAAACCTCAGGCAGAGCAACTGAGGAAGGACCCTTCTTCCAGGTTGAATAAACATGTCGTTTTTTAGATACCACAGCACATAGTAGATTTACAGGGTGACAGTATTATTATTGTAATGTATTAAAAACATATATGAACAATGTGAATCATGGGGACGTCAACCGACTTCCAAGTCCCATGACCACAGTCAGCAGCAATCTACTAAGGTCAGCAATATTTATTTATTTTTCTCATTAAAATGTGAAGGATTACTGCGTCTCTTTTAAAAGACTTCCACATCCTACAAGTGATGTACATTTTTCATTTACTATTTTTCAGCATTCTTCAGCCAAATAAATTAGCAAGAAATTCTGAACAGAATAATTGAAACTGTATTAGTAGCAGACTTACTACCATGTCAGATGCAATGTCTTGGGTGAGATTTGTTTAGGACCATCAGCTGCTTTGCTTTGCAGGTATGGAGAGAATTAAATGTTTTCTTCTCCCTCCATGTCTCCTCTGCGTCCCTGTCACTGCTTCCTCTGTTCGCTCTGCTCTTCAGTATTGATATGAACTGTCATTGGTCCAGTTATTTATGAGCCCCTCCCTGGTATTTTTCCATTGGCCTGGGCTCTACAGTAAAATTCTTTAGTGAAATCTAATCCAGAGCAGATTTTCAGTTGTATCACAACCTGGCAGTCGAAAACAGAATGTGTCTTTGAATGGATATAAAAAATGAATGGCAAGTTTTCAGTTTGCTTTTTTCGTTTTGTGCACATATGGATATTTTGCTGCCAGTTCTCTATTCCTTGCTTACTCTTGTTGTCTTCTTTTGCTCTTTCTCCCCCTCCCTCTAAGAATTGCAGCCAAAGACTTTTTCCCATAACCTTTTCAGACCTGTGTGTGAATGTGTGTGTGTCTGTGCACAGAATTCTTACATGAGAGACAGACCTAAAGGCATGTAGGCCTTGTGCACACACCCACTACTGTGAGCACATGTTTGTACAGTACAAGCCTCGTTACACACAAGGACTTGTGTAGGAACTGTTTCCTGTTTAGGGTTAGTGAGAAAGGGGAAATGGTGAGGATGAAATATGATGTAAAAACAGCAGCGGTCTTCCTGTGTGCTCTACTAGAGCTTGGGTGTTACCCAGCGTTTAGGTTTTCATGGTCATTAATGGATCCTGTGTAGAACTGCCATTAGGCCAGCAAATTTAGTGAAACCTGTTTCACAAAAGCTATTTGCAAGCACAAATGGTTACGGCATCACATTTCACAAATGATAGTCGCTCTCAAATTGCAGATAAATTTGTCTTACACAGCTCTTGCATGCTCATAGATGGGATGCAAGTATGCCATTTGTTCTTCTGTGAAACAGATGTCAGTGTGTGCGTGAAGCAAATTGCAGCTTGCTTGTTGTAGATTTGTGAAACAGAACACAGAACCATTGTGTCTTATGGTGCAACACGCTTATTGCCGGGAACTTGGATTGCATGTTATTGATTGGTTGAGAGGTCTACTGCAGTTGCTGAAACTAATGTACTTGCTGTCATTACATTCATTGCAGTGTCATATGAGTGTTATTGTATAATATCAAACATCTACCAAATTAGCCATAGGTTAAGTGTAATTTGGGAATTGTGTTTTCTTTGGCTCTTATTTGTTTTCTTTCGATAAAGTTTGTGTGTGTGCGCATGTGTGCAACGTGTGTAGATGAATGGAAAACACCTTTTTGTACACCTCATAGAGTATAACTTCATAGTGAGGGCAGTTATTTTTATTCATTATTTCAGTCCATGTTTTCACATTATTCCAGAACACCTATCAGCACAATGGGTGTTTATTCCTACCTGACAAGCAGGAGGAGTAAAATTAGCATCTTGAACACCTGAACCTTGGTTGAGAATTAATTAATTCACAGTGCAGTATGTGTTTTGATCTTCATTATGGCTTTGTATGCTAATTAATTCTATGTGCATCAAAATGCTGTTTTCAGTTTTTTCTAGGGACTCTACTGCCGTGATTCTCATTCCAGGTTTAAATGTGGAGCATTTGGAAAAATCTTAAAACAGGTGACCTCATTCTATAGCTGGGTACATATCTTCATTAAATTAATTATATTTTGTAAAATAAACACTTCATATACATATACATATACATATAACACACTATGCAAGTGTGTCAAAGTTTTTATTTTACAAGTTGATGGCGACTCCTGAAGAAAAGGTGTAATTCACTTTTACTGAGCTCTGGTAGCTTCCTGTTGAGGTGTGAAGTGCTCTGCTGAGAACAGAGACAATGTAGCACCTTGCTTACTGTGCGGATCTTACACATTCACCTTGAAACAAAAAAATACAGAACTGTAATTCAGATCCACACACTTCATGTTCAATTCTGTTGGCATATATAAAACATGAGCAAAAAGTTTGCAGGAATAGTCTTAGAATAAAAATATCTGAAATACCGGACATACTACATCTATAGAAGCTTTGAAATGAAGCAAGGTGCGCACAGTGTTGCCTAGGATAGAAGATGGTTCATTTTAATGTCCTTTGTCACGTTATTGTAGTCATAATTTTCAGTGCATAATTTGAACATTTTGCAGCTTGAGCTGTCGTCAGATGTTCCTTCCATTTTGGTAAACTGATTAGTTACAGATCAGTAATGGCAAACAATGAAGTCTGGTAATTAAAAAGCATCTCACAGTTGCTATACGGTGTAGCGGGAATGCTTGCTATCACAGTTTGCTTGACTCTGATATATGCAGCGAGAAAAATATGTAACACCAGTTACCTTAAAATAGACTGGAAAACCATGCTTTTCCTCTCCATAGCAACGGTTCAATGTTGAGCACTGACTTGGAGTTGATGGAGTGGATTCTCGCAGTACCTTATTCTCCCTTTGTGTGTGTGTGTGTGTAAGTGTCTTTGTTTATTTGTGGATGAAGGGTTCCTAGACTGTTTGTTTGAGTCCATCTCTGTGGAAACCCAGAACTCAGAGTGAAACAACGAGACTCTGGCTCCTGCTAAGCAAGATAATGAAGTCTTCACTGTCTGTTGTCAGCTGTCAAACCCCCAGAGGACAGAACCACATAGGTATAATGAAGAATCTCTGTTTGTGTGTACGGTTTCTGATACATTTATTTTTTTTACATCTGTAGGTATAATGAGTGTGAATAAAATTGCATGAGTCTCAAAGCACACACCAAATACACACAGTATATGGAGTGCACTCAATTACCTGCCTTTAATTTGTCATGTACATGAACCCAGGAACCGAACTACTGTAGATGATGCTGTATCTATTTGTAGCTGTGGTGTAGACATAAACAATAAGTGCATGCACAGACACACAAACATAGAATGTGTAGTGTCAGTCACGGCAGGGGTAGCATCTCTCCAGATGGCAGGAGCCACCCACACACTACCAGTTGTTATACAATATGTATTGTATAACAGCACAGAGCAACAGGGCCCCTCCCTGTACATAGAGCACAAACACACATGCAGTTATTCACGTAGAAACACAACGACACAACAAATACAGGCAGTGAACACATGAAGTAAACATGTGTATGTACAGTATGCACAATATGAGTTATTCAGCTCTACAGCACAAGCGCTTAATGAATTCAGATATACAGCCAGTCAGTGAGAGAGCTTGATCAGTCGGCAAGACAGCTGTTCAGTAACCAGGCTGCCAGCCAGTGAGACAGATAATCAATTTGTCTTTTAGCCAGTCATACATCTGTGCAGTGAGTCAGACAGCTGTTCAGTTAACCCACCATCAGCCATTCTGAGAGATGTGCAGTCGGGCAGATGCTAAAGGAGAGTATGAGGTATAACATGCTCTTATGTGCTGGAGTTAAATTACTAGTTTCATAGTGTAAGTTTAGGTGTTTCTGTCACTCTCTTTCTGTAGCTTTTTGTTAGTTTTTCTGCTTACCTTTGACTCAGCTTCATACAGTGGCTTTTCTGTTTTATCTCAACTTCACTGTTTATTTTCTGTCTGTCTCCCTTGTCTTTGAGTCACCAAGTTTCTTTTTTCTTTTCTTTCTTTCAGCCGTTTTTTTCTTGTGGACCTTGTGCAAGTGTGTGTGTGTTTGAGTGTTTTGACCTTTGTCAAGCACATTCCCTTCCTCTATGGAACGCAGTAGATTTGGCTCTGCACTTAAGGAGCTGATGCCGGTTGTAGGTTTGTACCGATGATGGACTGCGGTGGATGTTTTTATGTAATCATGTCACCTTCCTTCTCACTATCTCGCTCTCGCCTTCTTCTTTCTTCAGCCTTACCTTCTGTACATTATTTTCTCCGTCTTGCTCTTTTAATTTCCTTTCTCTCTTGCTTCCATCCCACCTCTCCTTGTTCGCTCTTTCCCGTGTGGCTTTTACCTCTCCCTTTACAAGTATTAACCAAGTCTTATTGAAAAGATCTTATAAAAGCTCTTTGAGAGTCAACTAGTGTGTCCCTGCAATAATATGACTTAAATTCAATATATCCTACATATCCTGCTACAGTTTATCTCTGTCTGTGTATCAGCTCTTCTGTGCACAGAGTGTGTCCCTTTGTATATGTGTTTTTGTGTGAATGGGTCCAGAACACCATGTGATGATGTAATGAGACACTGAGCAGAGCAAGCTGCGGAATCCCCTAAACACACACACACACACACACACACACACTGGCTGAGGTTGTTGTACTAACAGTGAATGGAGCATATAGGAAAGTCCCTCCAGTTTTTCATTTCATTGGATTTACTGCAGTAAATTGCTGTAGTGGCTCCCTTCTGTGCTCTAGCCTTTAGCCCACACACATTTGTGTGTGTACACACACACTCACTGTAACTCTCCCACATTTACCCTTTGCTTTTTCTTCGGGTGTGCTTTTCTGTGATGTCTGAATGACTGATAGTGTCAATGAATAAACTTGATAATTTATTTATTAGGTGGTTATGGTTTTAACTGGAATTACTTCACCTACTAACTGATGGACAGACAATGAATAAAGTCAGGAATACAGATACAGGCAGGTGGGGAAAGACAGATGGAGAAAAGGATGAAGGAAAATAAGTGAGAAGATAAACAAGTACATCATGATCATGGAAAGGGAGTGAATAGATAGAAAATGAGGGAGAGGAAGGGAGTTTTTTATGCAGACAGAGAGATAGAAAAGGTACGTTTTTTCTCTGGCATGATTCATCAGAATTCCCAATAAATTACGTGGTAAATTAGACATCATTGGTAAAAGTGCTTTAATACAAAAGACGTAAATGTTGTGTTTTATTTAATTTAATATGTGGTTTGACATTGAGAGCAGATGGAGCAAAAGAGCAGAACAAATTGAGAAAAGGGAAGAATGTACTGTAGGCTGAAAGTAAACATGAAACGGACAGAGAGAATGAAAGAAAACATATTGAAAATGGAAGGGTTAGGAGGTTTAAGAGTGAAAGGATCTTACAGGACCTTAATGTCCTGTTGACTTTAATATAGAGCTTGAGAAAGACTGTGTGTGGGTGTACATTATGTTTATGAACTCAATAAAAGATCCCCACGTGGCAGTTAGCCATAACGATCTTCCATCAGCCAGCGCCCAGCCATAGTAATAATGTCATCTTCTCATCTCATGTCACACAAACCAGTGCATTATACATATTAGCACTTCAGTGTTCTGTAGCACTCATTGGATCTTGCTACACAGCGGTGCAATAACCTCTGAAAAACAAAGGATTAACACTGAGAGTGAAATGTCATTCACCTGTACAAAGCATGCTTTATTGTATTGTGTGATTATGTGCATTGTCGTGCTGTCATTGTTTCTCAGGACATTTGAATAGAGTGAAGCAATCATATAATGTAATTTGTTATATAATGTTATTGTTATATAATAATGTTATTAGTAACACCTATGCTTTTTGTTCTATAAGTCAGAATGTCTGCTTAAAAAGGGAGGTTATGCATGCTTGCTCACTAGCAGGCTTAATGAAGCCATTAATGCAAAGAAGCTATGACTAATTTCACAAATTACCTGCTATGACATTTCAAAATGTCTTTTGCCTAAAGGTGTACACTATTTTTTCTTAGTGCATTTCAACTGATCGTTGACACATTGTTATACATTAACATGCAGGATCCATCAAACTGTAAGTTCACACCTACACAGCTCAGAACATACAGTATCACGTGTGATAAAAGTGCCCTGTAGTGAGGTGTAGCATCATACATTTGCTGTCAGACTGACATCAAACCTCACAGACATCACCACACACAGCAGGAGACGCATGCAGTGCAAGTGCCCATAGGCTAATTAATGTTTTTGAGCATGTGTGAGATCTGTATATATGTGTGTGTGTGAGTGTGTGTATATGCACAGTTTTCCTGTAGATGTGAAGTCTTCAAAACACCAGGATTATATAAAATGATGTTTCTCAGTATGTGACTGCTGAAAAAAACACACTTTTCAAGCAATATGACACCCATTAATGTGCCTCTGACTGTTTATCTGTATTCAGTATTAGAGTAAATAGATTTTTCTCTGTGTGGTAGACACAAATTGGAGTTTGACTAAGCTGAAAAATCAAGAACTTGCTTTTGCTGGCTTGTTCTCATATATATCCCACCTTGTCATCCCTCTTTTTTTTGTTGCTTTATCTGCTTCTCGCTTTTTAAAATGTTCCCTATTTTCACTCATTTATAACCTAATTTATAAGTCACTGTACACAAGTCTTTCTTGATGTTTGTATTATGCATTAACACACTGATGCTAACTTGATGCTAAGTTAAACCAAGTTATGTTTAACTGTGACACCACAGTTTGTGCAGCTACCACATGCACAACAAACAGTCTTTTTTTAGTTAATTGTATTTATGTATTAACTTAAAACATAAGCTGCATTGCCATCAACATGTTAGTTTTCAACAAAAACAATGTGCACAATTATTTAACCAATTGAGTGTGGAATTGAGCTGTGTGTAAAACATCCTGAGTGCTCATTTGACAAGTGTATTCAGTGTGCAGTAGACCACACATGAGTAAACTGACTTGGAGGGCCACTGTATTGTTGTATCCAAAAGAGTGGGGTGTAGAGGGTGGTGGGTAACAGCGAGAAAAAAGTGGTAAGGTCAAACGAGGAAGAACAAGATGTGTAGAGCCTGCAGCCAGAGTGAGAGACACAGTGACAGGGTTTGAATGACAACAATGAAAAGGCATAGAGGGAGATGAGAGAATTAGGCAGTTTGAAAACAGAAAGACAGAGACAAAGACAAAATGCAGGCGGGTGAAAGAACCAAGAGAAACTGAGTTAACAAGGCGTGCAGAATTATTATTTCCCCAGACCAAGCAGCCTCTGTAACAACCACAGCAAATAATGAGTCCGACTTTATCAGCCGTGCAGATTGGTGATAAAGCCATATACAGCACACATTTTCACGCTGCAGAGTAAGACTCATCTTGTAAGCTGTGAGAAGAAAAACAGTGATGTTAGGTCTGTTTGTGAATCAGGGCAAAGATGCAGAAAAAGAGCAGCATTTATCTGTATCTGTATGGAAATGGTTGGTTTATTTATTATGTTGCTTTCATATAATATTTAATATATAGTATTTCACTTAAGAACAAAAGAAATAATTGTGAATGTCAGTAAGGGCATGTGAACATATTGCAGGCATGAGCCTGTGGTGGAGGATGATGTTAATTTATGTGTGGTTGTGTGTACACTGTTACTAACACAGACTTGATACATGAATTTAGTGAAAATTGATCAAATTGAGTTGAAATAATAAAAAACACCATGTTGCTGTTGAACCTTCTGGTTGACATATATCCATATTTTTCTTTAATGGATTGTAATATAAAAATGTATTACACATTATAACAATATTATTAGTTAATCAATAACGCTTTTTATTTATTTAGCAATTTGGGGCAGCACAACATGCTGTAAAGAAGACACTGACAAATTATCATGTCTGTTATTGAGAAAGTGTTATTTACATATCCACAGTCACAGAGCAACATTTGTGTGCTTTTGGGGTCTCTTCAACCAATATTAGCTCTTGTGTGAACTCTGTTTTGGTCTCTACCAGCATCTCTATCTTGAGGTGTTGCTGGAGATCCTGTCTACTAAAAGTTGTCTGCTAGTTGTGCTGGGCAGAGTATAGAGGGTTAATCAAAGCTTTTTGGCTGAAAACAGTCACTGCAACTGGAAACAACGTTCTTGAAGTTGAAAACAAGGTTGTGGGCCACAAAAACAAAACAGTGACCTGGATTTAACATTTAAACCATTTAAAAGCTATGTTACTTTCGGGAACTGCAGATTTAGGTCATAATTCTCTGTGGGGGTTTTTAAAATACACATATGACTGAATTACATACTAATTGTATAAACACACCTGGCTGTCATTAGGCTTGTGGTTATTCTCCTGTCACATACCATGATGCAGTTTATTTTTAAAAAATTCCTTTTTTCCTTTTTTTTTCCTATCTGACTCAGCCCTTTCCCCTTTCTACATCTGTCTGATTTTCTAGCATAGCATTACTCTGGTTCAGCCGAGGGCAGCACAGAACTTGTCTAGCAGCATGGTGTATTAGTGTGTACGTGAGCTTGTGTGTCCCGCCAGTGTTGGTAGCGACGTCTCAGGAGTGCTGCATCAGTCTTTGAAGATCGTAGAATGAAAGAGAGAGAGAGACACTCAGATGAGTTTCTCTTCCTTTTATCATACTTGATTTCAACTTTCTTCATTTTTTGTTTTATGTTCCTCTCTTTTCTTTTCTTTTATTCATTCTTTTCTTCATGATCTCTGTTATCATCATATTTTTAAATACTGGGTTCAGAGATGCTCTAATTTCATTCTGTGCTGTGTATTTGAGTCTGGGTTTAACTACTATTGATATTCTCACTCCGGGTTACCATCCGTATTATTTAATACTCATTTATAAAATGTGACCCACCACACAACTAATGACAGCAATTAACATTTTAGCTGATATGCCTGTGTAAAAAGAAAGGAGCGTGACTCACCTTAAGACAGCATTGGTCTTTCACTTAAGGACTCGACGGTTGCATTAACCTCTGACCTTCTCTTGTGAGATAGGTAGTCTAACCAAAAGGCTTCAGTGCTGCCCCATTTATAAAATGGGCCACAGTCAGCAAGAGATTTCATACTATCACCTACTAGATTTTTCATTTTGTTATATGTGATCTCAGTGGAAAGAAAACACTCTAACCTTGGCAGTAAGATGTTTTATTCATCGAGCTAACTACCTGAGGCATGCTACTTATATACTATATATATAATAACTATATCTTGTTTTTCTGCCCTGCAAAGAAGCAAATAAAAATAGAGAACCTCATTTTTTTTGTAATGTGCTTGGGAAGCAACCAAAATGAGCATGTGTTTACATTATTGCTAATATCAGTATCAGAGGGCCCAGCTGTGGTGAACACTTCCTAAATCTTGGTTTACTTTAGACTAAAATAATTCATATTCTCTCCCCTGCTTCTATAAGGCTAGACTATTTATGTTGATGATAACAAATGTTGTGACTGTGATCATGAGCTTTCGGTAAAACATTTGTTTTAATGACAAGTTTTTAAAAATCTCACAGTTTTGTTTTTACCCTTTGAGTGTTTAGTCATTTCCAATTCCAGTAAGTCTCTCTGACTCCTCATTGTGTTTGAAGTCTGCTGAAGAGCCTGATGAGTTTCAGCTGCTCAGGTGAAATCAGAGCAGACCCAGCCACAATTCCTTTTTGTGATGTGATGGCAGTATTGTGTGTCCTCTGTTTGCTTCCTAGTGGGTGGTCATCTGAGAAGTGTGCCAGTGTGAATTATCTTCATGTGTGTGACTGACGATTTCCAGTTGGGGAAAAACATTGGTCTTCTGTGTCAGAATGCTGTGTTTTGTTGCTGTTTAATCACTCGGCTTTCTCCTGTGATGTCATCATAATTGTTATGGCATCTAGAGATCACCTAACACCTAAAAATTTAATATACAGTGCTGTAGGTAGTAAAAAGCTGCTTGCACAGACATCCTATAGAGTCGTTATTTAGGGAAGGACAGGGCACATGTGAGATGGTAAATAGCTGACTAGTCAGCTATCTGCTCTACGTGGACAAAACAAAATATGCTTTAAATACACTTTGTTCTTCTTCTTTCTTCTTCATAGGGATTTTAATTAAAACTAGAGTTATAAAGTACTGGAGCTGTTTGTCCCAAAGTGATCTGGACTTCAACCAGTATAAAGTTTTCTTATGGAAACAATACAGTATAACCTAGAATATGAACCACTTCAACAGCTGCCTCACAAACTTCATCTAAACATCTGGTACTTGATCCATAAGAGTAGGCATCAATAATAAACTGTTTATGGTTTTATGACAAATTGGCCATGTTAAGTGACATAGCTTAAAACATAGCTCCCCTGACAACAGAGGAACAGAGAGTCAATTAGGATACAGCATTAGGAGCAGCATTTTTATTTGTCTGCTAAAAACATATGATTATAGAAAAACAAATGTACCAAAATAAAACAAAAAAAAAATTAAATTTAATTATTAAAAATACAGAAAGATTTGATGAAGAATAATTGATAGATTAAATTAAACAGCTATGTACATACATTGTACAGTTTATATTATGAAATGTATGTGTATAAATGCATCCATAATATGTATATCCGTACATAATATGTCTATGTATATAATATGTAAATGTGTAGCTAGTGCACTCTGTATTTTCATACACTGAGTTATGGATATATTCTCTTTGATGTAATGCTGTTGAATGTGTGCTATATATGAAATTTTGAACATTAGTTTACTTTGTTTTAGCAGTATAAGCAGAAGTTACACTGTAGTTTCTGCTACTTAGTCGTCAAGATGACAACCAGACTGTTCTCACATGTCTAGCTGCTGGTGTGGTAAAGCAGTACAGGATAGGGACATCTACAGTATCAGTACTACAGGATAGGGACATCTACAGTATCAGTACTACAGTACATGAACACCTTCATGTGCATGAGACTGTGTGTTGAGTGTTGTGCGTGAGACAGGCCGACATGTCAACCCTGTGAACTGCAAGACTGAGCTCATACACATTGACACACACACACACACACACACATACACACATATCTCATCCTCTTTGTTTTGACCTTGAGTTGCTCAGACCTGTATTAGTGTGCAAGAGAAATGAGCGGTGATTGTCATTGCTTTGCAAAATATCACAGGGGAGGATGCAATCTGCCTCTGATATTGGATACATAAATC
>OMLM01003622.1:214112-257016 GCA_900302695.1 Helostoma temminkii
CTACAGTACATGAACACCTTCATGTGCATAAGACTGTGTGTTGAGTGTTGTGCGTGAGACAGGCCGACATGTCAACCCTGTGAACTGCAAGACTGAGCTCATACACATTGACACACACACACACACACACACAAACACACACACATACGCATACACAATGACAAGGTCCAATTGTCTGGTTGCTGGGCAATGAGCTCACAGCAGTCAGCCATAAGAACCCATCTCACCATCAATCAGCTATAGAGTGCTCTGCTCTAGTAATGATGTCATCACACACACATACACACATATCTCATCCTCTTTGTTTTGACCTTGAGTTGCTCAGACCTGTATTAGTGTGCAAGAGAAATGAGCGGTGATTGTCATTGCTTTGCAAAATATCACAGGGGAGGATGCAATCTGCCTCTGATATTGGATACATAAATCTCACACACCATCATCATGTGCATTACACACACTCACGCACAGACTAGATTTCCTGACAGTTCAGTGCAAGTTTCTTTAAAGTAGCTCTGAAAAATTGTGTGTTTTTTATTATTTACTTATGTTTATTTCTGAAATGCTCCACAGCACACTCATGTGGTTAGTCGAAGTCATACATTAAAGAGTCCTAGTTTTACTGATCATGTTCTGTGAGCCTCTGAGCAACATCACTTTATACGGTCTCATTTATGAGAACAAAGCAAATCCCATATTTGAATGTATACAAACTAATATTTTACAAATTCACAATGTGTTGATGCTAAATTTGTGCTGCACAACAGCATTTTCAGTAATACTGCCACAACACCCACAGTGTGTGTGTGAGTTTGTAGCATTTTAGATTTCAAGACATATTTACAGTACATGCATTTTTGCCACTCTTTTCGTAATCTTTGGATAAAGCTAAAAAGCCAAAATATCTGAAAATATGAAACATTTTGAATAAATTCAATAATAATAATTCAGATTTCAAATTAAGAGACTTCCGCCTCAGAGAATTTGAGCAGCCTGACACTGATATGAACCTTCTTCAGTGGCACACAAACAAGTGTTGTGAAGTCTATTTAGCTGACGTGTCATCACTCTGTATGTTTACACGTGCACAACATACACTCTCTTGTGAAACTAATTACTTCAGGATGACACACACACACACACTCATGCACACGTTCTCCTGGTCCAGCTGTGTCTGTGCCAGGCACTAGGGCAGGGGGCCAGCACAGTGAGGTGAAGAGAGTGGCAGGAACACTAACTGGCAAATCAGTGGCCAATTAAAAATGCTCAGCACTGTGTGTGTGTGTGTGTGCGTGTGTGTGTGAGTCCTTGTTTAACTGCCAAGGAGAGGGCTGGCACAGAAAGCATGCTTCCTATTCTCTCAGCATGCCCTCTTAACGCAGAAGCTTACACACACACACACACATATCGCACACACAAACACACAAACTTGGATTTGTCTTACCCCATTGTCTTTATTTGGGACAAATAAATTCTTGTCCTTGTGCTGTGTTTGTGAGTGCATGTATTTAGGGATGTGTGTGCTCCACCCACAAGTGAAGTTGTATAACCTTACAAACTAATGCTCCGACAGGAGATAATACTCTGCTTTGTATGACGGTCATGAATGTCATGACATAAGAAGGTTGTGCTTGTGGGTGTAGAGTTGTTGTGTGTCTGAAAACAAAAGCAACAACAGACTTAAATACCGTAGCTGTCTCCTTGACCTGATTAGTCATCTAATAAGACATTTGGGTCTTGTCAACTAACTGGGCAGGAGTTCTATAGTGTGTGTATATAATATATATAAATGTAACCACCCAGAGGTTCTTTAGACAGTTAATAGTACTTAATAGTACAGTTAATAGTACTTTGGATATTTTCACTCACTGTGAAAATGTCTGTACTAATTGTAGGTCAGGCCTCCATCAGTAAAACTACATGCACAGTAAAAACAAGCCATAGATTTTTCTGTCGTGTTCTTATGAAACTGTGGCTTGACTCCAAAAATCCCAGATTGTAACTCACATGAGCAGGGAATGGCTATAAATGGTTTAAATGGAAAGCACAAGGAACTGAAAGGATGACAAGCAAGACTATTGTAAACCTGGAAGTGCTGGTCTTTCTTTTATGTTTGTCTTTACTGAATGATTTGTGCTTGCTTCCTGGCTTGTGATCTCGTTCTTCTTTCCTTCCTTCCAACAGTATATCATCATAAAATTGTGTATTAAAAATAGTACAGGTCAATACCATGAATTGTTCTCATGGCACAGAGGCTAAGACAGCTGCCACGTACACGCTTCAAAGTAAAAAAGAGTGCTGTGATAGATGGCATAAAGGATGGCGATAGGCAAAGGATGCTGTTTTTTGCAGACATGTGTGTTCGCTCAAGATAACATTCCTCTCGGCTGTTAGCACCTAGATCCTTCAGAGAGTTGACTCCTCACTTGTGGAATGTTGATATGTTGGAGTCTAGGAAAATGGGGTTGTGGTTGAGGAAGGCATTTCCTTTACATTACAGTGATGGTCAGTCACTTGGTCCGTGCATACACACACACACACACATAAAGCACTAGTAGATACTGCATTCTTCTACCTCAACCAACCAAACAGCTGTCAGACGCTACGTCAGTCCCAAACTATTCTGTCAATGTGTGTGCGTTCCTGTGAGTATGATTGTGTGTCATATTTATTGCAGATGATGAACTGAGTGCTGCAGCAAATACAATTAGTGTTAACAAGTGGAACGAGAAACAGATTGTATATAAATATTTTAATTTTTTAAAATGTTAATCCATTATTTAGATTTGGATTATGAATCTTTAATTTTTTACCATATGTAACTGGTTCTTTGTGTAACCTGAGATTTATCCCGCAAAAGTTTAACTTTCTATTCTATATTTTTTACTGTAAGAGAGTTACTGCATACAATGTGACCTTCATTTTTTTGATAAATAAATTGCTGATGTTAGTCTTTTAAATCAGTACTTGTGGTTACACATTCAGTAGCGTTTTTTTTTTATGGACCTTTACACTAGGCAAAGAATTTGGCAACAGTCTTGGTGATTGTGGGTGGACATTTTTGACTGCACTTGGCGAAGACAGAGTGGGAAGAATGCAGGCACTTGAAAAAATGAAGTGATGACTGAGTGGACAAAAGTATTCATGGTGTAATCATGCCAGCATGTAGTCAAGTACTGAGAAACACTGACAGAGACCACTTGTTAAACACATTGCATATTATCACCACTCACAGACACAGAACACACATGAATTATCATAAGTTCTGAACCCTTTCACGCACTGTGACAGAATACAGCAGTAGGGCACTTACACAAAAGATGTTTTCAAGTTAAGTTCAATTTGTCATTTATGTAAGTCTCTTTAATTTTTTTAATTAGTCATCAGGGTCAGCTATTTATATATACCTGTACTGCTGTATTTTACATGTCACAGTATTTGTCATAAAAGTTTGTGGAGTTTTGGAATGAAACCTTCATGCTGCTCTGCTCCCCCACCACCACCCTCCTCTTCCCTTTCCGCTGACATTTTTCAGCTTTCCATACTCCCTGCTGTGTATCACTGGCTGAGCCAGTGTTGTCCTCTCAGTGAGTTTCTATCTGCCTCTTCTCTGCCACCATCTGTTTCTCTCTCTGTCTCTCTATCGCCTCTCTCTTCCTCTGCGTCCTCTCTGTTCCCTCCATCTGTCTTCCTTTTTGTCACCTCTGGATCGCCTCTCTTCCACTTTCCCTTTTTAACAGTTTTGGTATTTTTCACTCTGTTGCCATCCCTCATTCTCTCTTTCCTTTCTATTACTATATGATGGATTTCTTTGTCAGTTGCTGTTTACTAATCCATGGCCTCAGTGCACAGCTATTTTTCTCCTTCTCTGTCTCTCTCTTATATCCTTAGCGCACGTAACAATATTGTTTTCTGTGTTGCTGCATACATTAACTTAACTTTCCAGACTCCGTCTGTCTCTGCCATGTCTCATTTTCACCGCAGCTCTCAATTCCCTGCAGAATAGTTATCATGCGTAACATAAAATGTGTCTATGGAACGTTAGATTATACCACTAATATACTATTTATCTTTTTCTGTCCAGAATCCTGCATGTTTTTACAAACTGCCAACTTACATGCAATTATTTTAAATCACAAGTGAGCGACCTGATACATTAACTTAAGACAAAGACAAGGAGGCTATTATTCTCTCAGCTCCAAAAACTATACGGGTGCACAAGAAACTACATAAATAAATACAAAAAAAATTGTTCCCACTTTTGCTTCGTCTTGCTCAGGTCAACTCAGTGGCACAGAAAACACCCCTCCAAAACCATGCGTAACTCATCAGCCCTGATATGTAAGAAGTGGGCCAGTAGAATGTATGACACCCCTACACACCCCTACCACAGTGCATACCTACACACACACCCTGCAGCTGCCTAAGAGCAGGGAGCGGTATTGCTGTAACATCCCCATGATTCTACCACAACTTGCCTAATTAGTCCCACAGAGTGTGTGCACACTGTCGATGATCAACTGCTCTGTCTCTTATGCTGGTGTGTGGGTGTCTGCTTGAGTCAGCTTGTTGCACTTTTGATGTTCTTAAAGATACACTGGAGTGTTTTAGTGAAAGTGACATTTTTTAAATAATGACCTGTATTTGAGTTGTAGTTTTTTTTAAGCTTCATCAAAGCTACATAATAAAAAGATTGCCAGTGAAAATATAAAACAAGAGTAAGGTTTAAAGGGCCTAAAGCTTTAAACTGTAAGAACTGATCAGTCGGAAGAAACAGAAATGCCATCACTACTATCAGTAGCTGTGATCAGTTGCAGATCTACAGATCAGGACATACCAAGAATAAGAAGCTAAGAAAAATTGAAAATTTTCATTTTAGCTGTTTGGCCAAATGCTATCAGAATAACTGAACTGTCATAATCTCATGTGGGTTGTGTTTTTCTTTGTTGTGACCACTGATGCCTCCTCAGCGTTCTGCCATAATGTGTTTATGTAGGATGATTTGTAGTGAACATGTATTGCAGTTGGCATTTCCAAGAACATTAAAACATCTTCTTCATAGTTCAATCTGTTGTTGCTTTCATCCACCAGGGAGAGCTGCATCCCAGAGTCAACACACTGCATTCTGGGATTGTCTGGAAGCCTCTCCATGGGCTGTACCTGTTGACAAACCAGGGTGGTCTGGAAAAGTTGTGTTGAATGAGGTGAGAATATTCCTGTTCTCTTACTTGTATTGTGTCAGCTGGTATTAATATAAATAAACTTTGCTGATCTTTTTTATGTCACTTGATTATATGAGTAGAAAGAGACTTTTTTTTATTTTGTGTTGAGCTAAGATTCACATGGTGCGTCATAATCTTGCAGACAGCGGTTAACTTATTGCTGAATCGTTAAGACAAACATCTATATCTTTCTGGTTCAACCTAAAAGATGTTAGTCTGACTATAATGTCTTGCTTGATGTTATCAGCTCTGACATCAAGGACTTGTCAGCCTTGTGTTCTGTCCATTGCCAACAGCCTTGTTTTGCTGATAAATGTGTCACTCTGGTCACAGCACAGATGCATGTTAAGTAAAGTACATTTGATTTTAATGCGAGTAAGTGGAAGCTCATCACGTGCAAAGCTTGCAGTGAATAAGCCAACGTTTCCCTCTCTGTATCTTTGAACCACAGCACATCACAAGTATTGCTTGTTTCTAATTAGTGGCTTACTCCTAAAAAGGTTAAAGAAAAATCCAAAGATCACAAGACACCATTCGGTCACTGAAGTGAAGCCAGTTGCTGCCCATGCTGTGAATGAAGGAGAAGCATTTCTAGGGTAAGGATAAGCTAGTCTGCATAGTGACAGTGTATTTGTTTATGAGGCTGCATGTGAGCTCTCTGTTGGAATAGCAATATAATTTCATCTGTACCAGTTAGTGAGGTTGCCCTGCGAGAATAGAAGCCTTATTGGCAATGCAGGGAGTGTAAAAAAGCAACCTAAAAGTAATGTATGCATAAGGCCTGAGGTGGTTATGTACAATATTGTAGTTCACAGTTCGCTTTGTTTACATGTATTACTTACTGTATGTATGTGTTAGGGTGTATAATGTATCTGCATGTTCAGTGATGAATTTCTCTATCGACAAATCTGTCATTCTTTAAATTACTCCATACCACAACTGCTACGATTTCTCTCTGAATTACTCAGAGCACACAATCTTTCTTTGTGTAGTATTGATCCCCAGAGGAGAAATTCTCTTTTCAGTTTCTCCCCCGACTACAGTGATGTACAGTAAGATCACAGCTGCAGAATAGCACATTTGGAGCTGTTGGAAATTATCTTGCTTGCAGACATTTCAGCCAAGTAAATGCTTGAGGTGAAAGATTTCAACTCTGTTTGATTGATAGTATCTCTAACCAATTTAAGGTGCTTTTCCAGTGACTAAGAAACAATCAATATGAACACAGATTTAAGTGAAGTTGTTCACTGTGTTATGTGTTTAGAGATGAGTATTATTTTTCAGTTGCTTCTTCCCCTTAGGTGATTCTCTGCATGTCTGTTTATTGCTGTTGTGAGCAATAAACGATTGACATGGGTGCCTTTAATAACAAACACTAAATGACCTCCGCCAGGAAGCTGCACAGAGTGAAAGATTAATGTTTGACTTTACAAAGAGAAATTGGGATACTAATTGGCAGGGTATGTCTCAAAGCAGCACTGATCTGTCCAGCTATGAGCTAATAATATGCATCACAAACTAATTAAAAACATTTCATTATTGCACAGTACAGACATCAACAGTGCAGACATTAAAAAGTAATTTCAAAACAGCCAGACTCTGCCGGATAACAACTTTAACTGTAGACAAAAAACACAGCAAAAATGTTTTTTTTTCCAAGAATGAGTGATGTGATCCAATTTGAAATAATACATGGTTTTCAAATTTTGTTCACTACATTACACATCATATTCACAGATATTAATTTTAATCTAATGGGTGAAATCAAATCTAGTGCAATTCTGTGTGGAAGTCCTTTGAGAGTCATTCATACTTAAAATTTGTCATTAGCCAGTTGTAAATGGGATTAAATGAATCCTGCAGTTTGTCTGTGTTTTTGGAGTGGAAAACATGTTGCTGTGTTGCTGAGTGCGAGACTGCACTGTGGTCCTGTTCTTTATACACCAGTAGTTTGTTGTCTTACACAGTTCACGCACACAGAGAGTTTGGAGAGTGCTGCAGTTACATTTATGCAGTCATCGTCTGTATGTCGTATACTGCTCGCTCTCGTTTTTCTTTCTTCTTTTGTACCTTATTTTCTGCCTCTTCTGCCTCTCTGTTCTTACTGGTTCAGTTCAGTTCTGCTTCATTAGCATTGCATTTTAATCAAAAGCATGAAACCAAAGTTTATATTTTGATACAAAGCAAAGACATGCGCATGTGTATTGACATGACAATAGTGGCCAAGTATGTTGTACAAGGTCTAACTCTCTTTCTTAGCTTTGTTCCTCTTTCACTGTGGTGATTGACGTGTGTGAGGCTGTGTTTCCCTCCTTTACATTATCACCCATTTCTTGTTGAATCCAAAGAGTAAAAAGTCTGAGTGTTTGTGTGTGTGGGTGGCTGAGATAGAGAGAGAGAGAGAGAGTAAAAGAGAGAGAGGGTGAGAGAGCCAGTGCTATTCTTGGCTGGTTGGGGAAGTCTTGGCTCCCTGGCGTATGGGAAAAGTGCTCTTGGCAAGTCATGAACTAAGGCATTCCATTATGCTGTCCTCTTGAAAAACACACACACACAATCTTGTTTTTTGTCACACAGGAGGATACTGCATTGACTTACATTTATTCCCTGAAGACTTAACCATTAACACGACATCCTAATACTTTATAATACTCCAGAATATAATGTTCACCTCGTTTGAACGGGACCCACAACATGTAACAGAAATACACACAGACAAAAGTGATTAAAACCCACATTTACATGCTCCTTTAGTTACAAACTGCCTTTCTGTTTTTTCATTCTCTCTCTTTCTCTCTAATGGTGTCTCTTACACACACACATATACACACTTAGCCCTGTATGCACACAAACATCCACATGCATGCACACACACAAAGCAAGAGAAAGACTCAAAGAGAGATGTCTAGTAGTACTACGTTATGCCCTGGGGCCCAAAGCCATAGTTTCACTGTCACTCACACACACACATAGAGACACACACATAGATTCCACACAAAATTCTCAAATCAATTGCCTAAGGAGTGGGAGGTTGACTTCTATCAGCTAATAGATCTTTTAAGTCTCTTTCGCGTTGTCTCTTTCTCTTTCAGTCGCTTTCTCTTTATGTGTCCTTTCTGCAGTGATACTACAAGGTGACATCACTGTCTCCATCTTTGTTCTGCTTTTTTTTATTTATGTGTACTTTTATCCTGCTCTCCCTCTCCTCCTCACTTCATCCTTTTTTCATATCTTCTTTCCACTCTCTCTTCTTTCCATCATGCTTTTCTCTATTTCCGTCTCTCACTGCAAATCCTTACATAACTGCTGTCAAACTACAAACACACACAGTGGTCTTCAAGGCATAAGTAGGAGTTTGGTGTTGAAACTAGGTCAGGGTCAAAGAGTTTTGTGTCTTGTAGGGATTCACGCAGCCACCCTCAAGATAAATCAGTGTGAGACACTGCCAATTTTTCTACCCATGACATAGCTGCATGCATGCAGAAGAATTTAGCTCACAATTAAGTTTTTTTGGTAGCTACACACACACACACACTCACACACTTTCACTCTATGCTCTCTATGTTCCTTTCTCTCTCCCTCTCAAATGCATAAAGTGGTTGTTGTTAGTTCCTTGGTTTAAAAGTTGAAAAGGCCCACCCAAAGAATGTCACTGAAATGGAATTTCCTTTTATGTGTTTATGTGTACAATATGTGTGTGTGCATAAAAACTACTGGAAAGATTAGTTAGAAAACCAAGGCAAGCAGTTAGAAACCTGTGTGGACAGTCTTTTTACGGCTAGTGTCTATCTCTTCAAAGACTTGAGCAGTTGGATTGAAGCTACTCTTCTGTAAATCCAACATGGGCAGCCTAAGTGAATACTTGAACTGTAGCCTCCATATGCAAACTGGTTGGTAAATAGTGGAACGAAGATTAATTTTTTTTTAGCACCACAACATTGAATTTGAAATGAAACAGATTGGCATCAACTGTTCAGTAAGTACAGCCATTTTCATACACACATCCCTGCTTTGGGGACTCATAAACAATGGAACAAACTAACATAATTACAAATGTAAGGACTGTCTTTAATATGTGGATGTAAATCTTTTGCAGTTAGTGACTACCTGAAACCCAGAGGAACTCATTGACATGATCAAATGCTGAGTTTCCTCTCTTGAGATGCTTTGCCAGGCTGGTAGTCTGTGAGTCTGCTGATATGAGCGACCTAATTTTTTTTTTACATTACTTGTTATGCATGCATTTGTTTCACACTTAAATTTATGAAATATCCTGTGCAATCTTAATTGCATAACATTGTCTTATGTGTTGTCCTGGCTTATTGCATAAGACTATAGAACTACATACAGTTTATCTTTTTGCTTGATGCATGGCATCCATATTTTTGCCTACTAATAAAGCAAAAACCTTACAGTGGCCACTTCAGGCTGTAATTTTCTGCTTCTTTGTGCAGCTTTTCCAACCTTGCAACATAAAATACTGTCTTTTTGTTAACAGTATACACAAAGCATGCCTCACTCCGTAGAAACTGCTGAACTGACTGAAGCCTTATTCCCTTTTGGGAACCTGGCTATTCAACGTAATTATGCTCTATATTTGATTGTATAGAGCAGCATGATGTGTATACAGCATATTTGTGGATTTTATCAAAGTCTTTATTTGTTTGTATTTATAACTACATTCTGTATGGCTCCAGTGTGTACTGCATGTACTGTATATCCTGCTGAGTCTAAGGTATTGGATTCATGTTGTATAGAGCAAAGGGCTTTGATGAATGTGCGAGTCTACAATCTCAACTACTGCAGCAGCCTGTCTGACATGTTTGTCTGTGCGCCTCTGAAAAGATAGAACACAATATTCACAGACAAGGACACATACTGAGCAGTCGCCCACCTTTCCTTCATTCACACAATAGCCTTTTCTATACCCATTCATGCCTGTTAGTGTCAGTCTGCCATCCTAGGCCATTTACAAGGGGAAGATCACCTTCATCACACACAACAGAAGAGTATGGTGTGTGTCCAGCAAATACAGCACCATCAGTGTAGTGTACATACAGTAGTATGTGTGTATTACATGTATATTTTTTCACTGTAGGTGTTCTTCTTAGCAACTTGCTATCTGCAGCCCCTCAGAGTCACACATCCCACACCTGTCAGCCTGTCCTCAGTCTGACTTTAGCTAAGAAAACATCACACTCTCTTCATCTGAGTCTGATTGCCTGCCTGCATTTCTCACCATGTCCCACTCATATGAAAAGATCACGGAAGCACAAACAGAGTGTGATAAATAGCGAAGGAGATTTGCTTTGAATTATCATTACAAATTGAGTGTGTTATGTGAATAGTGAAATCTGAAAAACAGCAACATTATCACATTACATCACATGACAACCTTCAGTACAGCATTTATGGACTGTATGGGTGTATTGTATACAATATAAAGGAGTGGAACATATTTTATTTTAAGCAACAAATTGAGGGTTTTGAAAAAAAGAGGATATGTATACATCACCAAGAATTAATTCATCCAGGATTCATTGTGAATGAAGAGAAACCTTTCATTTTGTCACTATAAAATGTGCTTACATTAAAAAAAATTTCCTGGTAACATTTTGGACCAACCATTTTTTGATCCAACCTCCTGGACTTTTAGTTGAAGACCCCCGAACTTTATCATGAAAAAAATTTACATTTAAATATTTAACCAGCAGTAATAATGAGCTTTGTTTTATGTATTTTTTTTTTTTTACAAAATTACAGTGGAACTCATACTAAGTCAATAAAATAGTCAAGCATAATGGACACACATTTTGCAAATTAGAAAAACATTGTGAAGACATATTTCTTTGTTCTTAAATGCAAATTGTTGTCAAATGCTGTTTTAGATGATAAAAAAAGAGACCCTGCCTAAATCTCCATATTCCAGTTTTTTGTCCAGTAAGTGGCGTTCTCTTTTAATACATGTTAGCATCCTATGCTGTGGGAACAGACAAAGGAGTGATAGTTGTGTGGGTAGAATGAATGAATGGATGGTGTAACAATGAATGGAGTTTACATTACATTGATGTCTCTTTTTTTCTCACTCCTCATATCAGTGTTCAATTTTTCTCTTTTTCCTTTTCTCTTTTCTGTTCTACTCCCTTTTCTGCGATAACACGCTCTCTCTAAGCAGGATTAAATATCGTCTTTGATATAATATTTGGGTGTTTATGTCTGTGTTTGCCCTTGAATGCTTGCGTTGGACTTTTGCCTGCATATTTGTGTGTCTGCTATGCTATGGCTGCTTTTATTGTACTTGTATGGTTTGTGCACATAGATACTACATTTGTGAAAAAGAAAGAGAGACAGCATCAGTTCATCTTTTTGTGCCTGTATGTGCACGTTGGAATGCATGTTTGCATATTTACGCATTTGTGTAGCTGCATGTTTGTGTATGTGTATGTCTGTGTATGTGTGTGTACTCAGTTGGATTAGAGAGCAATAGAGGAGCTTAGCAGTGATTTGCCCATCCATTCCAGTCCCTCCCTAATCCTGCATACACACACACATGCATACTTCTTTTTGTGTGCATGTGTGTGTGTGACTAGCAGGGCTCTAATAGTGTGTGTGGATTAGTAGGTTTGTGAATGGGATGTGGCTTGGGCTGAAGTAGCACACTACACTGCCAGCAAGTTAACGCAGCCTGGCAGAAGGTTTGTTAGAGAGACAGAGAGATGAAGGGGTGTAGAAAAAAATTGGAAGATATTTGTAGAACTAAAATGGCCCATGGTTCAGAGGGCAATGTTAACACAGTTATGTAACAATTACAACAGTTATGAATGATAGATTACGAGGAGGACATGGCTATAATATGATCAAGATGTTGTAATAAGGGCGGGCCTTCATAAAGCCAACCTTGTAGTGATTACTTATGTGTGTGTGTGTGTGTGCGTGCGCCCGTGTGTGGTATGTGACTATTAGATGGTTCTGCACCTGCTGTCTCACAAGCTCCTGCGTGCGGGCGCACACATGAACACAAAGACACACACACACACACACACAGTCGCACTTATACACAAAGACAGATGGAAAGATGTGGATAAACAAGAGAGCTGAGACTTTAGCTGACAGAGACGAAGGGGGAATGGATGGGTAAAGTGTGTGGGAAGGCGGGGGTTGCCGTTGTCACAGACTGCAGAGTGTGTGAAGTTTGCGTGGGCGACTGAGAGCGCATAAGAGTCAGCATGTGTGTATGAGAGGGAGAGAGAGCAGAGGAGTCTGTGATATGTATATGGGTGTGTGTATATATAGAAGCTTTTCATCAGTTTCCTTAGTGACTGGCTGCGACTGAAACTGTTCTCTGTGCAGAAGAAAATAAAGAGAAAGGGAAGAGGTATTTTTTGTAGAAATTTTCAGTGCAGTTGAGTTTGCTTGATTGTTTTATCTAGTGATTGTTGACAAAGCTTTCGTGTTACAGGATCAATGAGTCCATTACTTGTACAGCCTCTTAATGCTTCATTTTGGTCAATACTAATAAAATCCAATAAGCATGTAACATCTGAAAAAGATGATCCTGAAAATGTTGTTTTCAATAATTTCTGCTATGAGTGAGCATAATTCCTTGTGCTCACTTCAAGTTAAATATTCCAGTATTAGTTTACGAAAAACAGAATTGAGTTATTGAGATATTTTGTTACCATTTTACAGCGCTGTTTTTGTGCTTATCCTGCTGTATGAGTAAGTAATGTTGGACAGATGAAATCCATCAATCATAGAGATGATATCAGTTTCAGGGGAAGGTGACAAATTTACATTTTTACACTCCTCTCCTAGCAAGTTATGATCTAGTAGGGGTATTTTAGACATTTAGTGATAGTTTTAGTTTAGGTAGTTTTATCAACATTCAAACAAAACAACTTTTTTGGTCAATAGTAGCCAGTAGGGAAAATGAAGAAAATTGATAATTATGTAGACCTGGAGCATGTGGTTGGAGGTGGATAGCAGAGTTCTGTATGTTTTCAGAAATGATCGAAAGGTGTTGATGTGGTGACCTTAAAGAACAAACTAAAAAATACCATTCTGAAAGCTGAAATCTGAAAGTGATTATCTTCTCATCTTTTTGTGCTTGTTCTACACCTCCACTTTCTTACTCTCCCTTGAGCTGCTTTCACTTGACGGCAGATTGTAAACAAACCCACACAAATGAATTATGATTAAATACCAAGAGCCTTCAAATAGCTGCCAAAGCAACGAAGTGGGTGAGGTCAGAACAGAATGGACTATGAAACAGATATTCTAGTCTAGTCTGGCTTTCTCTCTGTGTCGTATGTACTGAGTCTCTCTATCTTTCTTTGCTTCTGTTCTTGTCATTCTGTGTCAGACAACATTAAACTATAACACAACAGAATCAGTAGGGATGATAACATTGATTCTGCAGCAGTTTGCTTGCTATAAATAGTAGACAAACTGGTTGAATGTGCACACTGTAATAATGTTATAACTTTCATAACTGCACCGTAATTCAATAATCAGGTTTCTGAAGAAATGCATGGTTACATTTGAAAACAGGAAGGACATTTTGCGATTTGTGGTCTATTTTATTTCTGTAGAAAATAAGGAACTGTATCTTTTAATATGAACAAAAACAACTAAACAATATTGAAAAATAAAATACCATGACATGATAGTGTCTTACTATCCTTTAGTGCTTATCAATAAAAATCTCTTTTAAAATAAGATCAAAAATAAGACAAAGTACTTGCTGCTTCCCACTTTACCCAATACTTTTCCTTGGCCAAGGCTCTCTCAGTACATTTTAGGTGGCCTTAACCAAATTCAAAGCAAACTTTGATATCTCTCCTGCCCTGCAGTAGTTAAATGTCCATGAATATCCCAACTTAGATACAGAATTGATATTAATCTGGCAGGAAGACCAACCAACACAAACAGGATGTGTTTTAGTGCATGTTTAGACCCACTGAATCTATTGGAAAACTGTGTGTGTGTGTGTGACCGTGTGTGTGTGTGAGAGAGAGAGAGAGAGAGGGTGTGTGTGTTAATGTCTTATGACTAAGTGCTCACCTCTTCACAGTGCGTGCTACATCTCTTACCATTGAGGAACACATTTCATCTATATTTACTTACAAATGGTCTTTTAACTAGGTCAGCTAACTAACAGAAATAGACTGCTGTACATTGTCAGTAAAGTGATCAGCGGTGACATCTAGTGGTCGAAAGGAGGAAATGAACAAAACTCCTATAGTATCTGCAAAAGCAGAAAAGTAAATTAGAAGTTTGCCTTTAATTTTGTCCACATAAAATGTATCTAGGTTCTAACGCTCTTGCGACTACCATTACTCTGCTTGTCAGTTTTAATAATTATTTGTTCAAAGAGTCTTCTGTGTTATATCAATTTAAATGTAATATTTGGGTTTTGGGTTTAACTGGATAGAGATATTTCACATAATTTCTTTAGGCTCTGTGAAATTGTGACAGGAATTTTAAAATTGACTTATATTTAATAAGATATATTAATCAATAGGTTGCACAAAAAACCCAGGACAGATTAATGTAGCACTAATAATATAGTTTCAATCCTCTATACAAGCATATCTTTCTGTGTACATGTGTTTTCCATGTGTCACTCTTTCATGTACTCTATCTCTAATCTCTACTGCTCACTCTCTTCCTCGTTCCCTCCCTTTTTAGTTCTCCCACACTATCCTCTCTGCCCTTCTCACTGTAACACCCTCCCACCGCCTCTCTCTCTTTCTCTGCTTGTAAGCGGTCTCTGGGCGTGCAGCCAGCTGGCGTGTGTGTGTTTTTTGAATGAATACCTGATGAAGTTGGCCGAGCGAACTGTGGGAGGGGCTGTGTGTGTGTGTGTGTGTGTGTGTGTGTGTGTGTGTGTGTTTGTGCGTGTAGGGCAGACAGTGTGAGAGTTCTGGCTTGCATTCAGCCCCTTGCATAATACACGTTGGAGCTCTACATGCGGGACTCCCTCCCTGTGGGCGTGTGCAAGTGTGAGCTACCAATTTTGTGTGTGTGTGTGTGTGTTTGATCACCTGAGTGCTGTGTGTTAGTGGTAGTGAAGGAGCTTCCTGCCTCACTGTCAAGATTTAGGAGAGGGCTGTTGGCTGTGAGTGTGCCTGTGGTGTGTGTTTGGGGTTAAGGACGGCTGAGAGCAGTTTGCAGCATAAGTACACTGAATCTGCTTGGGATTTTCCGCTTGAGGGAGAGAGGGAGTCAGAGAGACTCAGGGTGCTATATACAAGGGACACGGCAGAGCAGGGGAGAAAAGGAGTTAAGGGAGGAAAGGAACAAGAAAGAGCATGCTACTGAAGTGGGCTTATCTTGCTCCCCTGGTAAGTACACTTCACACACTTTTGTGCTCACCCTGAATTTAGTGTGTGTGAGGGTGAGAGAGAGTCTGCGCGTGTGTGTGTATGTGTGCGTGCGTCCTGAACGCTTGTCTTGTTGTATCAGAGCGTGTCATTTGTAAGTGCGCACTGCATCTGCCCTAGTTTTTCCTACAATCCACGTTTCTCCCATTCTGCCATCGTGCTTCTCTTCTCTTCTCTTCTCTTCTCTTCTCTTCTCTTCTCTTCTCTTCTCTCATTTCATTGGTCCTTTTCTTTCTCAGGCTCTCCCTGACTGACTGGCTCTCTGTCTACACCCTCCCACCCCCTCTGCCAAACACCCACCCAACCTCAGGGTTGTTGAGGGGTGAGAAAGTGCAAGTCATGCAACTCTGCCTGAGTGTTTGTTTTCTCAAAGAGTCCCTCTTTTTCTCACAGTCATTTGTTTCTCCCCATCGCTGTCTCTCTTTGTTTGTGTAACTCTTAACCACTCTCTCTCCCTCCTGCTCTTCCTTCTCTTTTTCTCTGTCACCCCTCCCTCCTCTCTTCCTCTGCTTCTCTAACTCTGTGTCTCCATCTGTCAAAGGCAGATCCTCCATTACTCTCTCACTATCTGACCATACTCCAATGTGTGTGTGTTGTTGTTGTTGTGTTTGTGTGTAATCACTAACAGAGAGTGGCAGTGAATAAAGTGGCAGCCTTCTCAGAATCCCAGTCTGGCAAGGGTCCCTGTAATGTGCACACACATGCACGCACATATGCAAATCATGCAAACACACACCCACACTAATGAAGAAACACACAGACAATAGGCGCAGAGAGACATAGAGGAGGAAATAGAGAAGTAAAGCGAGACAGAGAAGTCTAAGCCTGCAGCACTCAACACCGCACTTTCCAGTTGAACTATATTTAGCAGAGATAACGCATCACGTTGGACTTATCCTTTTGATCATGATTATGATTATGACTGGGCAATCACACACAGAGAGAGACTCAAATGCTACACACATACTGTATCCACCCAACCCACACTATATTTTTCTTTTTCCTACAGCACTTATCTAAATGCTTTTCTTAACAAAATAATCCAAATTACACAAAATTACTATTTTGTATAATAATCTTAATAATATAATGTAATATAATAATCTTTGAATAAACATTCAATGATGTGACATTAACACACAGTTAACACAATACACAAGTCAACCCAATTTGAACCTGTTGCCCCTTGCGGATTTCAGCTTGTGATGCTCCAGTCTGAATGTCAGTCTGCAATCGTGCAGCTGTGGGTCATGCTAGAAAAACAGGTATTCTGTTTGGAACCGCGGTAACACTCCTGTTCGCAATTATTATCACTACTGAACCTTGACCTAGCTTGACTAAAAGCTATTTTTAAAAGCATGTTGTTGTTCCTAGTAATATGCCAAGTTGAAATGCAAAGGTGAATAAATGTTCTCATGTAAGGAAATATTTAGAGGGCTTTGTTTATGTACCGGAAATACCTGCATGTAATTATAGATCATGCTGTTGCTGCTGACAACTTAAGTCAAACGCATCAGAGTTGATAGCATCAACAAAAACTAAAACAAGAAATTTAGAGTTTAATACTGCATTTATTAAATGGAGGCATGTAGTTGCAAGTATTACATAGTTTGTATGTTATTAAGTAAGAAACATAATAAGAATATATCATACGGAGGCCTCTGGGTCAGACACAATAAAGTTTTACACTATACAGGCACTAAATTGAAGAGCATGGCATGCTTTTAATGTGGACAGACCAACAGTGCTTAACCTCAAATATGTCTTTTAGACTTGGTAAAAGTTTTACTGTAACTGTGAAAACCAATGTTTGTTTCCTTTAGTGTCTACAAGTTTTTTGTATTGGAAAATTAGAGAGAGGATTAGACAGTCTACTAGACAGTATTCATCCATACATTTATATATATATATTTTTTTTGTTGTTGTTTTTTCTAGTGTAATATATAGTTGCAAATACTAGACAAGTTATTATTGCGTGTCAAAGAAGGTATATACGGTACATCAGGTATAGAGGAAGGGACGTACTTTTCTGTTTAGCTTCTGTATACAGGAAAGTATGCAGCGTGTGTTAGTGTGAAGGATAGAGAGGGTCACATACACACCTCCATTGTTTTGACCATAGAAGGACAATTGCATAGTCCATTAGTGAACAGTTGAAGTTACTGACGCACACACACAGACTTTTTTCACACATCCACATGTTTTGGGAAGGTAGATTTTGTTAAGGTGCGTGTTTGTTAATGTGTGTGTGTGTGTGAGAGGCTAAATCACATGGAGGACAGACGGTTTGGGTTACATGTCATTTGATATCTTCACACACACCTGTGCTCACACACACATACACGCTGCACACTCAGCAAGATTCAGGTGACATAGCTGTTCAGTGAATGTGTGTTTGAGTGTCAATTTCAGTGAAGCAATACTCTCTCTTTTTGCAATGTAGGTCAGTTAAACCTACATTTCTTTCTCTTTCCCTATCCCACATGTGACCCAAGCCTTTCCACACTGCTTTTTTATACTTTTCATACTGCTGTTGTCCCATTTTCACCTTTCTTACATCTGTTCCCTAAAATCCCTTTGTAGACCTCCTCTGTCGCTTTCTTTACTAATTTCTTTTCTTTTTTTGTTGTTATTTAAGATCCTCTCTCAATACACTCGAATGGAGTTTACTAAGAGGCTTTTGCTTCACTTTCACTGTTAAATTTTATTTTTACCCTCACAATTTTCTTTTTACCCTCAAAGTACCTGCTTGTGTCCTTCCCCCTGTTCATGCAGTTAAGTTTCTACATTCCAATCTTGTACAAGTCAGCAGTAATGCAAGATGACACTTTGCTGTTAGTAGTTGTTTAGCAGCTACAGTGTCGAATCACTCACATTACACTTACTAAATGTAAGAGCAGTGTAGTATATCACTTTGCATGATGCATATATTTCTCCCGCAATTTGATTTTTTTTTCTCTCAACATTGTGGAGTAAACTGTCAGAAATGATGTGTCTTGTTCTGAAGATAAAAGCTCTCGTAGATGATGGTGTGAACAGATCTGTGTCTGGATGTACAGATGCTGTCAGACGGCTGATATGATATGCCTTTGATCTGAGCGCTCTTAAGACACATAATAATAATCTTACTTTAAAGTTTTAATTTAGTGAAGACTGCACTGGATAAAAGCAGAAAAGTTTTGAAGTTTGAAATTCATCTATAATAATTGTAACCTGTGACGCAGCCATGAACAGTGCAGTGAATGAGATGTGGTACAGCAGAGTGGAAGAAGGAAAGGTAATGAGAGACAGGAGATTAAGAACATAAAACCATAAGATGGAAGAATGATAACTGAGAATGGAGTTATGAAGGAGGAGAACTGGGCAGGCTGAGGCAGGACCGGTGTCGAGTGGGGCTAGAGTGACAGAGAGGAGGGAGAGGCACAGAAGAGTGCAGCTCCGTGCTAAAAGCACAGTACCTATCAACGCACCTCCGAGTCATGCCTGCATGAATGAACAGATGGTGTGTGCTTGAGAGAGTGTGCGTGTGCATGCTCACTACTGTGAAACAAAAGCTGCATGGCTTTGTGCGTGTGTTTACTTGTATGCCCGTCTCTGTAATTGAGTTGTAGTAGCACTGCAACACATCTTAAATCAC
The DNA here is from genome assembly GCA_900302695.1 of Helostoma temminkii. Taxonomy (NCBI): domain Eukaryota; kingdom Metazoa; phylum Chordata; class Actinopteri; order Anabantiformes; family Helostomatidae; genus Helostoma; species Helostoma temminkii. The sequence continues at coordinate 233,351 of OMLM01003622.1, forward strand.
AGGAATCTGCTTAACATGCAAGATGAGAGTTTTTAAGTTGGATAAATAAATGTCAGTGCATGTGGTTTTGTGCACTAGCTGATGAAACACTGTGTTTATGTGTGTAATGAACTTCTGCTATGTGTCAGGGAAAGAACATGCGTCAGCATAATTGAATATGCCCACGTGTCATTGTTTGAGTAAGCAGGATAGTGTGTGTGCTTGGTTGTGTGTATGAAGGTAGGTGCACAAGCCTGAAACATGTGCATTATTTATAAGATTCACACCAAGCTTTCCATCTTTTGCAGCAGGGGGTCCTCACTAACAGATGGCACACACACTACAAGAACACACACGTGGTACACGGTCTCACTTACCTTCATCAGTACAACACAAGCTTGTTACTGGAAGTACTGCAGGTGCTGAAAACTTCTTTAAAGTGTATTATTAGTCCTGTAAGCTTCTACAAACCTTCTGCAAACCACTTGGATTATTATTTTTATTCTGCTAATCTACTCTGCTGAATTTAAATCTGACAATGTCTGGAACTACAAAACCTACAGTCACACATGGTGTCACTGTTGAGCCAACAAAAACACAGTGAGCTGCCTGGTGGGGCTGGTTTTGCCATGAACTATGGAAGAATAAGATATGTAGCCTCCTTCACAATGTGTGTGTGTGCATATTTTTAATTAAGCTTCCATGTGTTTATCTTAGTTATATTTTTCAGTCCTTCTTCAGTTTAATTGCTGTCACTTCCTGAAGTGTTTTTGCAAGGACACTGCAAGTTCTTGTGTTACGCTGTCGCCTTGTTTTTGTTTTGGAACTGTTAGTTGAGCATATGTTGATGCAGGGCGTCATTTTGTTGGCTCATGGCCTTTTCATTGTCCTTCATGGCAGCAAACAACTTTCTTAATGGTTTCTTTTCATGGATCTTTTGGTTGTGCACCTGAATTATGTGATGCAGGACGTGATTTTCCTGGGAAACTTGTTTTTCATTGTCATACTGTGCATGTGTTGGTTCTTGTATTGAATGTGCACCTGTTAGAAAACATAATCTACAGTAATTTAAGTTGCTATATTTTGATTAATAAATTATTGTTTTGTAATTAAATTGTCAAGTTTTACATTTGGACTGAATTCTTTATCTGAAATAAGCAACATATCCTAACTGTCTGTCTTTCTCATCCACAGGTTTGTGCTGCATGTGGGCAGGTTTGCTATTCCAGGGAAATGATTCCACATGAAGTGCAACACATTTGGCCCCCTGCCGTTTTCGGCAGCCGTAGCAGGTGTGACGTCGTGACACCCTTTCCTACTACACTGAGCTCACTCTTGAGACGCTAAAGACCTCTGGATTGAACAGACAACCCTACCCCTCCCCTCTAACCACCCCTTCATATCTTCATCTCCATCTTTAATCCTTCCTCACCTGCTTCTTAGGGCCTGGATTTGTTAATCAAGAAAAGACCTGAAAATCAACGGCCTTTGGTGAACTGGGTAGAAAGGGAAAGAGAAATAAGATTGTGGAAGTTCATTTGTAGGTAACTAACGTGAGACAAAGGACAGAATATCAGAAGTGACAAAAGGAGAAAGGAAAGTGAAATAGAAAGTCAGAGAGACGAGGGAAAAGAACAAAGAAACTATAGAAGTTATAGAAGTTCCAAAGTTAAAGAAAGTTAACGCAAGTACAGTTGAGGGACTTGGGGTGAAATCAGCATGAAGTCCAACCAGGAACGCAGTAATGAATGTCTGCCCCCAAAGAAGAGGGAAATTCCCTCAAGCACATTACCATCTGAAAATCGCTCCCCATCCATGCCACCTGCTAGTGACAGCCAGCGCACAGAGAACATGGCCTGGCTTGCCAGTGTGGCTGGGGGTAATGAGAGTGGTGTGGGTGGGCACCGTAGCTCCACTCAGTCTGACGGGCCACAGTATAAATCCCTCTCCTCCACATCAGACTCTTTATCCACCTCCACCTCACTGAGGCTAGTCTCCTCTCATCCCACAGGTTATACATCCCCCCTGTCACAATCCACAGTTGGAGGATCTGTCCATTACACCCAACTGCCTCATAACCTGCAGTTTATAACCTCACCCCACATTGCGCCATACACAGGATACATCCCTCCTCAACTGCTCCCACCTCCCCCTCCACCTCCTCCCCTTTCTTCCTCCTCCACACAGAGATCTTCACACACAGAGACAGCCTCTGCCCTTTCACAGACATCTAAACATGACCAGCGCAGAGCATCTACAGGGTGGACTTCTATGCCTCCACCCTCTACAGACCATACCCCTCACCATGTTCAAATGTCAACTTCCTCACGGACTGTGCCGTCCCCTCATCACCAAGGAGGTATTCACCTTCCTCCCCAGTCACTGCACTCTCACCATACTATGGGACATGGGATGTCCCATGTTGTGGTGCAGTATACGGATGGACCCAACAGGAAAGAGGAAGGTGGCTCGAGACCCAGAGAGCTCCACAATGGAGAACTGGAAAGGGGCAGGCGTTTTGCAGCAGATTCCAGCCTCTTCAAGTCAGGGAGCAAATCACGGGATCCTGTAGCCTCTTTGTCCTCCAATGAGGCCCGCCAGCTGGTTCTACCTTCAGACTACTCTACTCATGATCCCTCAGGGCTAAGAACGTCTGTCATGCCCAACAGCCATGGGGACCACCAGCCGGTGACACTCAGAGGCAGCCCTGAGAAGCTGACAACCTCTGCCCCCGCACATCTGGAGAAAGGTGGCATCATCCTGGGCAAACCTGTCAGTCGCACATCTTGCTCCACCAACAGCTCCTCCTCGTTTACGTTTCCACCCCCATTAAGTGTAGACAGCCTGAAAGTTGTCAGCACACTGTCGCCCCAGACCGTTATCCAGACCACACACAATGCTACAGAGTCATTGTCAATGGGGCCCCCTATCATTGGTTACATTGCAGGGGGCAGCGGAAGCCAGCATACACCAATCAGTTACCATACCAGCCTGCAACAGCACTTACTCATTCCTGGTGCCCAACCAGTCATTATCCCCGTGAGTGGAGGTGGAGTCACTACATTCGAACCTGTAACCTCACACATTACATCATCTGCTCAGGCAACACCTTTTCCTACGACACTCCCACACACGTACATTGCTGCCACTGCTCCCAAAGGAGAAACTGTCGAAACCCACAGCTCATACCACCATGCCCCTTCTGGTGCTGTAGTCCAAGCCCAGCTTCATCTCCCCATTGTTCCTGTGCCACCGGGACTGGTTGCTCCTCCGGCGCCGTCCAGTACTGCGGTGCCTCCCTCACTCCCTCCATATTTCATCAAGGGCTCCATCATCCAGCTGGCTAATGGGGAGCTGAAACGTGTGGAGGACCTGAAGACAGAGGACTTCATCCAGAGTGCTGACATCAGCAGTGAGCTGAAGATCGACTCATCCACAGTGGAACGCATTGAAGCCAGCCACACCTCACCCAACTATGCTGTGGTTCAGTTCTCTGTTGGTGAGCACCGTGCACAGGTGAGAGAAAAAAGGGGATCACATAACACATGATATAAGATTTAATACTGTAGTTCTTCTCACTAGGACTCTCCCCACTAAAGAAAAAAATAATTTCAGGGATACAGTTTTTTGGGCCTGAGGGTGGGGATTGTGTAGCCTATTGGGCTCTGAATGCTTCTAGATGATCTTCCCTCAATAGTGTCTCTGAACAAATCACTGACACAGGGCAAAGGGCTGCTGCTGACAGGCAGCACATACTTTGCCTTCTGTGTATAAATTGTTACTAAAAACAAGGCTTGCACAAAAAGGTAAATGATAAGTACACTTAGGACAAAAAGAGAGGAAATATCTGCTTAGCAGGAGACACCCAGAACTTCCTGGAGAGGTGGGACCTTGGACATTTAATCAGTTAATAGATAAGACAATCCATAAAAAAATTGATTACAATTATATAATATTTTAAGTAAACAGTTGTATTGTTGAAAACTTATTACCACTGTGCCTGTCTGTTGAAGATGAAATAACAAGCAACCTAGCCAATGAATAGTGTGCTGCAGCAACAAATTTAACAGACAAAGGTGTATCAATCCCAGTCTGACATTGACAAGGAAGCAAATAAGCATATGGTAAAATAGTCTGGTATTCCTATAATGTATCAGTACAAATACTTCTTTCTATTTTTAAGAGAAAATTAACATTTGTTTACACTTAACTTTCTCCTAATAAAATAATTGTTGAATTGAATTGAATTTTGACCCAAATTCTTAAAGCCTGATTTAAAATTAGACCTTGCTTTTATTTTCAGATAATATTCTGTTCGAGACTATATCATCTTTTAGTAATCTCTTAATATGTAATACTGTTCTACATGTTTGTATTTTCTGTCTCTTGTTATCTCCCACAACTTTCTCAGACACACTTGGACTCACTCACACACACATACACCCTTCTCGCTGTCTTTGAGTGTGTTTGTTAAAGCCGGATAATCTATTTCATCTGTCCATGCTGTGACTGGTCCACCCACACATCACATCTCTAACCACTGCTCCCGCCTCCGGCTGCTCTTTGATACTATACCCCACAAAAGCTGACCATCTTTCAAAGACTTATCTTCCTCTCTTGTACTCCCTCAGCGGCTCAGAGGTGGTTGCAGGCAGCTTTGAGTACACACATAGAGGACTCACTCTGAGAAGTCAAAAATTATGTAATACGGGAGGGAAAATATGACGTTTGCTTCGAGAGCGCGTTTGATACATCTTACACTTTGTATTGTTCCTGACATTGTTCTGTTTCACAATCCTTTCCTCACTCCTCTTTTTATTCAACTCACCCTCCCTTTATAAACTTGCATGTCATCACCATCTCAGTAACTTCCTACACTCCCACCTTTTTATATTGATCTAGACTTTCACTTGAGCAAATGTACAAGCAGTCTAATTACCTGGCAGTACTTCAGGGTTTTATTTCTCGAGCTGTGGCACTTCTTCAAAATGACTATCTGCTACTATAAAATGACAATACTATAAAGCCTCTCTGCTACCATTGTGTTTCATTTTAGAGGTTGATTAGTAATATGTGATAAGGTTTTTGGGTGGCACTCTGGCCTTTTGTAGACAATAATAACACTGGAGAGATCAGCTACTGCATGTAATCTTTAACCTTTATTACACCACAGTGTTAGAAACAAAGAGAAAAAAATCTCTCTTCTAGGTACTCTAAATTTTTTATAAGGGCCATCCTCACAACCAAGGGAAATTTTATTATGTTGTTTCTGGTTTCTGTCTCATTTTAGACCTGTGCTGTCCGTTCCACATATTTCTCTGTGATGGAAAATCTTTAAAAGTGTCTCCAACAATTTAGCATTGTGCTTTCATAAACTTTATGGTTTAGGGCTTTTGCAGCACAGGTTTTTGTTATAAATTCACCATGTCACCGTGCCTAAGTCGAGTTAGTTTCAGATCTTCTCTGTCTCTTAAGGTGTTTTTAGCAGCTGAATAGTACTTCTCAGGAAGAGTAATTAGACTTGATGTGTAAAATCAGCGGAGTGCCCATTTACTGTACTGCAAAAGACAGATAGGCATTAAAAGCTTTCAGACAAGATGTGTTTCTTTGTATTAACGTCCTCTTACCTATTCCCTATCCTGCAGGTGAGTGTGGAGGTTTTGGTGGAGTATCCCTTCTTTGTCTTTGGCCAAGGATGGTCTTCATGTTGCCCAGACCGGACCACCCAGCTTCTGGAGTTACCTTGCACTAAGCTTTCTGTGGGCGATGTGTGTATTTCACTCACCCTCAAGAACCTGAGAAATGGGTCTCTGAAGAAGACTCAGCCCTTGGAGCTGGCCACCCCATCCTCTGTCCCAGTCTCCAGCCATGGGCACCTCAAACCTCCCAAAGCTGTCTTAGATACTCCCCAAATTTGCAGTGGAGGCGGCTCCAGGCACAGTGAGCGGGAGAATGGAATCAGTCAGCGTGGGAGTGGTGGAAGTGGCAATGGGAGCGGAGGGGGCACCAATGTGGAAAATGGAGATCTCATGATTGGAGAGAGAGATTCTGTATCTAAAGGTCAGGTTGCTGGTAGTGCAGAAGCTAGCTCCAGTAGGCAATCAGGAGGGAGGAAGCGCAGGTGGTCTGCCCCTGAGGGTCGCAAAGTAGAAAAATCTGAAGAGGAGCCACCTTTGACCCTGCCCAAACCTTCCTTCATCCCTCATGAGGTGAAAGTCTGCATTGAGGGAAGGTCGAATATTGGGAAGTGAAGCCTAGCAGAACTAGTAATAACCCTTGGGATTTGGAAAAAACATAAAAGAATCCGATAAAAACATGAGTGCCCACATTAATGTTTCATTTGTCTTGGTTTTAAAGTTTTGTTTTCTGTTGTTATTTTTCTATCTTGAATACTGTACTGTAGAGGTAAATTTGCCCTACATGGTATCACCTTACATTAAGTCTGTGTAGATTATAATACATTTTTACGGATGGATTTGATATCACACAAGCAATCAGTGCCGTTTTGGTGGTTTTCATGAGATGAGTTCTGTTGAGGGATTTGTGAAATGTCATAGTTGTGTGGCACAATGGATCAGTGCTTGATTACTCTGCTTGGCTGGCTGCCCTTTACACATTATGTAAATTTTATTTCACGTAAACTGAATTAGCTCATGGTTCTTCTTAACTGTGTTTAACCTCCTGTGCACTGCTAGTGTGGCTGCTTGGACAGAAACACTTTCCCTCCACCTGTTACCATGCCAGTGTTTTACACTGGGTGATATGATGACGAAGGATTTTTGGGCAAATCTTGAAAATTTTCATCTGCTAAATCAGACTGAGGGTTAGGAAAATGTTATTGTCTTTTGTCTAAATGTGTCATGGTATTCACTGTGTCATGTATGTGTCAGACCTAATTATGTCATCAAGCAGTGCCAACGTGCCACACAACAGAGGGGGAACAACACTCTGTTCACTTCGATGACAGTGGAGACTTCATCTTTTGCTTTTTATTTTTAATCTTCTGTCTCAGCAGATAGTTGTTTTCTATGATTGTCAAAACCTTAATCAGGGGTCATTTAATCCTAGTTTGAACCTAGGTGGGTCATTGTTATAAATGTATAAATATGAGATACCCTAACCTAATACGTACAAGTGCAAACACACTGGGTTGGTAAACTTCACTTTAAGAAAATGTTAAGAGATTGATTTTTTTGATGAATAACTTTATTTTTTGTATTCAGAAAGGCTGTATGAGAGGGAGCGAGAGATTCTGCATGTCAGTTCTGAGAGAGTCAGGATGTTTCAAAGCACTTAACACACCTGTCACACTCACCATACAGCCGACAAATTCTTGTTGTCTCTTTATTCACGCAGTACTGTATGTTTTAGATTTTTTTTTATTTTAGATAAGGGTAGATAGTAGCAACAGCACTTCAGAAAGGTGAAACTTGTAGAAGAGTAAATATATAATATGGGTGTGGATGTGCCATGGGATCACAAAGAAACAGGAAAGATGAATTGTAGAAAGTTCAAGTTAGAAAAAGGGCAGAGAACCATTTATGGTGACAAAACTAATTAAAAATGGTAGTTTTCAGCCTGCGTGCGTCTGCAGCTTTTACAGTTAATCACACATAATTTAGGGAAAGTAGTAGAACGAGATTTGAAAGTTCTGGTGAAAGAATTAATCAGGAAATGGCTCTGAAGTGTCTCAGTGATGTACTAGAGGGAGAGCAACTTACGCAAGCTTACACCACAGAATTGTAAAGGGTGTTATATGTTTGTAATGTATGTGTGTGCAAGAAAGTGTGCGAGATGCTGGTTTGTGTCTGTCCACACATAAACACTGCACATGCGTACACAAACACAAAACAGCACAGACCATTTGCTAAAACTAAACCAACTATAATATTTACTGTATTTGTTAGTGAGCAGTTAAATTAATGCAGATATTGTCCCTACCGCAAAGACACTAGTGGACTGACATTGGATTAATGCACACTGCTGGCGGTACAGATGTACAGAAAGTGCTCTGTGGTGTGTTTCTGTGTGTGTGAGACTTTGTGTATGAATATATGTATAGTGTGTATAGGAAAAGGATGCACTCAGATATATATTCAATGCTGAATGTCCAGTGTTTCCACATGGAGTCTTTAGAGAATCTTGCAATTTGCACATCAGGAGGAGGGAGTTAGGTAGTGACATGAGTTTTGACAGCCGTATCCTGAAATGAGCCCTAGACCATGTAACACACTGGAGAAGACCAGGGTTTTTATTCTACAACAGGCACATAACAGATAGGAGAGAAAAACTGTTTCTACATCATCACAGATGAGGTTGTATCACATTTGAGCTTTTACAAACAAATTTGTAGCTGTAAACCAGAATTGTAACATGTGCCTGCCTACTGAATATGTTTAAAGATGAACCATTTGTGTCAGGGTCAGTCTCCTTCCTGTTGAGACCAGGGTGTAGGGACAAGGGTTCAGTTTCGTTCACAGCATGTGATTTCAGCCCATCTGAAACCCTATTTTGTTTAGATGTAGCAGTTACCTCAACAGACTGAAGTTTAGAGCTCTGTAAGCAGCAGGATCAGAGGCTGTCCAACTGAACATCATTGTAGGCTTTTTCTTACACGTAAAAACCAGAGTCTTAATGTTTTTTTGAGTTTGGTTTTTAAAGTGTAATGAGAAGTGCATACTACCTGATGAACCTCTGGCAGTTTAGTATAATAAAAATGCAGCGATGGTAGACATGCAGTGCTGGGATTCAGTGTGTTTCAATCGTTGGATACAGTGCAACCTATAAATGTTTGTCTCATGCTGCAACTAAAAATACACTATGATCATGCACTGCAGTTAGATTATCAAGTACTGGTTGCTATCACAATAGTGTTGTTAAGTAGGTGGACAAGTGTTGACTCCCTTCAGGCATATCTTATGATTTTTCTACACACCCTCTGTATTTTATAAGATATTTTTAGTTGGCAGTGTCACTAGGTGCAGTAAGAAGTCGATTTGTTGTAATGTCATCCCAAAAATATAATAAAAAGCAGTGAGTTTCAGGTGCCAGGACAATGGTAGGATGGATGTGTGTTCAGATGGAAGTAGGTGGTAAGTAAGCAGGCAGATTGATGATTATGATGAGTCAAAGGGTAGATATGTAATATTTCAAAATGCTTTATTTTTTATAATAAAACAGGGTTTTACAGATCATCACCACAGTAGTGCATTTTCATTTCTCTCTTTTCCTACTGAAACACCATGATCATTAATAGTAGAAATATTAGTGTGTATGTGTGTGTGTGTGTGTGTGTGTGTGTGTGGCTACCTGTTTTGTAAATTTGTGTACTTGTCATTTTTGTTTGTGTCCAAACCCTATTCCCAACAAATGAAAAACTATAATATCAAAACCATCTTGCTAGCCACACAGAGCTCTTACAGTCAGGTCAAACATTAAAAAGACATTTTCAGCCAAAGCCAAGTGCTACTGTGTTTGCTTTGGTTACTTTAGAAAGCAATAGTATGTCAGTATTCAGGCAATCTCCTCTCTGCAATAAACAATTAATAATAATCCTCTAGCGTTTCAACCAAAACAACTGCTTTCTGCCCATAGAAAAATAGTTTTGTCATATACATGAAGATGTTTTTAGACGTTAATATGTCTGAACAAAACTCACTTGCATTAATACTATTCCCCTTATCATGAAGTATGTTTAGATCTTTAGAAATTGCAGTTGCAACACCAGTTGCTAGTTTTCAGGGAAGAGTCTCATATATGCAGTAACTGAACTTAACCCCCAAAACCTCCTCTGTCCCAGTTTGTCAGAGTCATAAACTTTATTGCTTGATAAGCTGCAGGTGAGCATATGTCACATGCACCTGACTTACTGCAGATGTTTTGACTCTGTCTGGTCTGCCTCGATGCCACGACTCCTGTAGTGACCTCGTTAACTTTGTTTCAGGTACCCAATCATAGCCAGCCAGCCTCACAAGCACCTCCTCCTGAGGCAAAGCAATCGATTAACCCTCAGCAACCGTTCGCTACCTTCCAGTGTGGCTCGGCCTGAATATAACAGGTCCGGCCTGGACTGCCTGTTCCCCTCATAACATCATCTTTTGATATTCTGTCACCTTTTCACTACTCGCTTATACAGGTTGTTGTGTTTATACTTCAGTGGAAATGCATGCTTAATACTATACTAGACAAAGCAATCTGACATGTAGGCATATTCTGAATGCAGGAGAGGGTACGGCACCTCATATCAACTTTTTCGGGGGTTCGCTGTAGTGTTACTTTTGTTAAGATTATCCCAAGTTTAACCCCTTTATCCCCATGAGATGTACTACAATGTGCAATACTTACATTTTGTTTTCCCCCTTTACTGTGCCAAGTGTATGTAGCATAGTCCTACTCCAGTGTGTCATCCTTTTATTAATGGCTTGTGTACTGTCTGTTGATGTGTGTGTCACATCTGTAAAACAGGATGTTTGTGAAGAGAAACAAAACCAATGGAGGGTTTGTCCAAATCTCTCTTTCCCTTTTGTCCTTGCGGCCTTCCTAAATTTGAGTGTATGAGAGGCTGTGTCTTGTATTCTGTGTGTGTTTGTTTGTCTGCACCATGTGTGTAGTATGTGTGCTTAGGTACACCTGGTGTACAAGAGTGTGTGTGTGTGTTTTCTCCTCTAATTGTCTGTGAGATCATTAACCCTGATCCATGATGGCTCATGGTGAGACCCACAGAAAAAGAAACCTCATTGCTAGTGGGGACCACTTTTTGTAAAAAAAAAAGAAGAAAAAAAAACAAAAAAAAAATAAAACAAAAACAACAACCAACCAACCAACAGAGATGCACATGTAAGTAGATGTAAAAGACTTGATAATGTTTCAGCACTTTTTAATCCTAGGATGGGCTTGGTCTATCCCCTCTGTCTCAGACCGATACCACCCCTAGGGGTAACATTCATTCAAAACAGACAGAGAGAATGATAATGGAAAGGGGGATGGATACGGATGAAAAAGAGAGATGGCTCAGTTTAAGTTTTTGCACATCACCTTGCCGTAACCTTTGTGTTTATCTGTCTGTGCTCCATCTCGCTTGGCACCCGGCGCGTTCTTGGGTCCAACGGGCCGAGGTGTTAGGTGATTCCTTGATTTTTTTTCTACTAGGAAATTCTTCTTTTATAGAATGCATCCCTTCTTATTGTAGTCTTTTCCATCCTACACCAGCCAGGCTGTGCTGCTAATTGGGTTTTGTCCACATTTTGAGTTTTAATTTGGCGGGAGCTCAGCACAGCTTGGTTTGGTTGTGTGGTGTGAAAATGGTGCGTATAAACCTTTGCTTTGTTTGCATTATCCTTGGTGCAGGAGCTTTTTCTGTGTTTTTCGTCTCCTTGTAGCACTCAGTATAAAGTCAGGAGACTTAAAACTATGTAGAGAATGTGTCATTGTTGAGTTTTTATGACAAGCTTCCTCACTGGAGGAACACTGCTAATGTCTTTGTTTTTGTAATTTGGCTTCTTGCACAACTTGACAACTAAAATGAATGTTGGTGTGTGAGCTTTGACTTTTCGATCAGAAAAAAAGGCATGTTTGCTATTGTTTCTTGATGTTTGTACTTTCATTTTGCAAAAAGGATGTGTTTTTGGCACTTTGTTGTGTTTTAAAAGTGAACAGAATTCGATCAGGATCTGTATGTATGACGTCTCGTCAGTGTCCATAGCGCTGGATAACCAACTCAGGCAGAAAGAAGAAACCTTGTAGAGGCCCACTTAACAGTTTAGTCCCCCTCCCCTATCAATTTACATAGTGGGCTGTTCGAAATGGGTTATAAAATATGTAAATTTATTACATATAATTTGATATGATTAACAAATGTCATTATTGACAAATAACTGAATTATTATTATGATATTAATGTGTATTATGCTGGAGATAGCTTGGATTACTCTTCAGTGTACTGAATGTCTTTAGTCTGCCTCTCTTTGTGCAAGGCGACAAACAGTTCAGCAGGGGACAGGCTGTACAGTTCATGACCTCTGATCCTACCTTCTGCCCACTGCCACGGAGGGGGTGGAACTTATCTGTCAGCTGTGGCTCAGCTGATTCCTCCCCCTGTTCAGAACACTCAGCCCTGAGGCTAGCAACCGGTCTGTCTAGATGTTTTTCTGCTCACCTGTGACACCAAGTACTGAACTGAAACTTTTGGCCCATAAGATGGTGGCAGAGAACTGGACATCAGCACAGACCTGCATGGACAGTGTGGCCTGCAGGGTGCCGCAGTAGTTCCCAGCCAACTTGTTTGTACTATATTGTACTCACCAAGTCCCTGTGTCTCACCACCCCTTTCCTCTATAGCAATGGAGAAACCCTGTTGGTGTATGTATTTGACATCTGTACAAATGCACCTCTTTGAAAAAGAAAATGAAACCTTGACATATCTGGAATAAATGAGCAACTTGTGTCTTTATTTAAATACTATACACACGCACAACACACACTTCACCTCTCATTTAAAACCTTATCTCTTTATGCTACTTCCTATAGTAGAGTTGTGAAGGTCGCCAGATAACAGCCCCCTCTAGTGAATGCTATACTGCATGACATACTGCCATTGGAATAATTAAGTGGAAACGTCTCTTTTTTTTATCCAACATAGAAGTCAATGTATAACAACAACAGCTTCAGAACTGCTGGTGTTTCAAAGTCTCACCCAAGTGGGAACAAATTATGGCATAATTATGTCGTAAATTATGTGATTGTGTGTTTTATTTGTGCAGCATGACAGTACATGGTGCAAGTGACTCCCAATCATAGTACAGATGGTTATTATTTTTTATTTCTGCATTTTTGCCTGTGTTGTTTAAAGTTCAGTATGTATTATAGGTTGGAGTTTTAATCTAATGTTATTTAACTGATTGATTTACATTTAACTTAACAGAGGAATTCTTTTGTGCAGTAAATTATCTTGAGACACAACTGATTTTAAAAATCTGGCACAACTGACTCAATGAATCCTACATATACAATAGAGTAAACCATGTGTATTCCAAATAAACCAGAGTGTTTAGATGACATAAATCTCATATTCATGTTCATCTTGCTCAGTAGAACACACCATGTGAGGACACTGATAGGTTGTATGTCATTATGAGTATGGTTTAAATACCTTGAGGAGCTTCACAGAATGATCCACAGCACTGAGGAAATTAGCAGAGTGTTCTGCATGCATTTTATTGCAACACAGTTTCTCCAGTGACAGTTAAACGACAGCGCCTCTGGATCTTGCATATTGATTTGCACATTCATTCCAACAGAGTTTAGCAGAATAATTTCCCAAATGATCTTAGCACTAGTATCAGCCTGCTCCTGCTGAATGTGTTTACATGCAGTGTGCTCCACATAGCTCACATTCCTGATATGATGTAAATGTAGAAATAAAGTTGAAGAAAAAATAGTAATTAGAAATATTAAATCAAAAGTGCACATGCCTCAGCAGTCTGGTTTCCTATTTCCCAAAAGTGAGAAAAGTATCCTAGCTGTTATAACTGAACATGACCATTGCACATGCCCACTGAACAACTGAATCTGGTATACCTGGTGGCTAAAAGCATGTAAACACACCCATTGTAGGATTTAGTTGATTGGAGAGCTGTGATGCCTCTGGGAGAATGTTTCATCAAATCCTGAGAGAAACAGGTTATGGTGATCGTGTGTGTGCATCTTTCTCCTGAATATGTTATACAACTGTCCTGCTATTGCACTTTTAACTCTGCATAACACATGAACAAGGCATATTATGCAGCTTATGTGTATGTGATTGAGTGTAAGTTATTGTCCACCTCCACTAAGTGAACATTTGGCTAGACTGCTGTGTGACTCTGATAAAGGTGGTTCTCCTGCTCAGCTCTTTGAGCTTTGCCGCGCCCACATAAGTGCAGGTAGAGCGGAGTCCCCCCAACACATCACGGATGGTGTTTTCTACATCTCCCCTGTATGGAACCTCCACTGTCCTCCCCTCAGATGCCCTGAGAGAAGAGGCAAATGAGGAGACAAGAAATAAATACAGCTAAACATAGCTCATTTGTATTGCAAAACCTTACGTAACCCAAAGTATATGCTCATTTGACTATTATGTCTGCTTAGAATATGAAAATCTTAAAACTCTGTAGCTATTTCACCTTGACTGGCCAATGAGTACAATTCATTGTTTCCAGGTTATGTCTATAGTCTCTGTATCACATAATATTATTATCTCACCTGTACTCAGCCACTCCACCAACATATTTTTTCATGGCTGTGTCAGAGCTCATGCCATAGAAGAGTTTGTACTTCTTGCCATTCTTCTCAATAATCTCCCCGGAGCACTGGTCGTGGCCCGCAAGCATTCCTCCCATCATCACAAAGTCAGCCCCAGCACCTGAGGGTCAGATACAAAGGAGTTATGGCCTGTTATAGTTCTGTACAGAACAGTGCATCTGTAACATATATGGAAATCACAACAGCTGAGTACTTACCAAAGGCCTTAGCTACATCTCCTGGGCAACTACAGCCACCATCCTGTACACACAAATGATCCAGTCAAATCTGTTAGTTAGACTACCAGTCCAAAGTTTGAAAGAAGAGATGATTTTATAACATTGCAGACATGTTAATATTGCAATTGACTTTTATAGCTGAAAACAGCTGTTTTTTAAAGGGATATTTACATGAACGTACAGAGGTGTATAATCAGCAGACATCAGTACTGTCTTCCAATAGCATGTTGTGTTTGCTAATGCAAGTTTATTCATTTTAAAGGATAACAGATCATTAAAAAAACCCTTTGCAATTATGGTAACACACAAGACATGTATCATTTTGTGAAAAGCATGTAAATTCATATGTGTGTGTCCAAACATTTGACTGGGTATGTTGAACCGCACTGAATCCCATCAGTGTAAAGTTTCTTCATCGTTTACTTGGAGTTGGAAGCACTGGAAGACAGACAACACCCTCTACTGGCTGCACTGCAGTATTAGTATTATCAGCTTTTGCAGTACTGGACAAACTTGGAGTATACCAGCAAAAAATGCAAAAGGCTCAAAATACCATCTGCTCACATAAATTCAACAAAAAATTTATGTGAATTAACTGTACTCACAAAGCACATTAGGTGAGTGTTCAGATTTCACTGTTAGTATCCCATCCTTTACATATACTTATTATATAAGTATGGAGTTACCAAAGTAATTCTTTTTATACATAGTATATGTAAAATTACTTATAAGAAATACTTTGGTAACTCCAGAGTCCCTGGTTATATTGTGAACCGTGATGGGGCCTTACGGAGATAATGTGTCCTTTCAGTCCATGGGCTGAGTCTGCACACTCTATCACAGCACTGAGTTGTGGATAGCCCACACCTGTCTTGATCCTTGTTGTGCACACAGAACCTGCAAGACAGAGTTGATGGAGCACACATTAAAGAAGTCAGTCTTCATGTAACTATCCCCATCTGTGTTTAATTGCTGCTGCTGGACATACAGGGATCAGCTTTCATATACTGCAGGTGCTGTCAGGTACTGTAAGGTGGTTACTTTATAGGCAGGAAGTTCAAGTCAACACCAGGTGGTCTAAGTCTGTCTGTCTCATGTGGGACTAAATCTTTAATAAAATGGTGTAGCAGGTTATACAGTAACTAACACTAAAGTTTACTGGGACCCAGTAATTTAAATTGAGTTGCTCAAACCAATTCTGTGGCATTAACAGAGGCTAATAGACTGGCATAATAGACAATAGGTTATAATCAAATCCCACAAGTGGAGCTAAATTCAGTGTCTCTGTAGTGTATGCTGTAATGTACCCGTACGCACACAACTGTACAGTAAGAGGCACTTCAACAGTCTACAAGGTGAAAACTACCTCAAGCAGCTAAACCTTGCTACCCAAGGTACGACTGCTATTTTAAGTTAAAATACTTAAAATACAGTATGACTCTGATTTGTGTCTGGCTTTCATTATATTTGGTATCGCTCAGCCCCAGCCTCTCTACGTTGACACACTATGTGAAAACTGTGCAGTTGTGCACTGACTTAGAGGAACACTCTTGAGATTATTCTTAGAGACACCCAGACAGTTGTAGCCACCCACCTGGCCCAATGCCCACTTTGATGATGTCAGCTCCGGAGAGGATGAGCTCCTCCACCATCTCCCCTGTTACCACATTACCAGCCTGAAAGGCAGAGAGCATTTAGGCTGACACACTTTTTTATATAGCATCCCATGAGCCACAACTGCCAGCCAAGGTTGTGCAGTCTCTCTTACCATGATTGTGTGTTTTGGGAATTTTTCTCTGACCGTCTTGACAAACTCCACAAAGTATTCAGAGTAGCCGTTGGCCACATCCAGACAGATGTACTTAAGGGCTGGGACAGCTTCCAAGATGGCACACAGCTTCTCCAGATCTGCAATGCCACTGCCTGAGCTGGCAGCTATGTGCTTTGAGCAAGAGTGAACACCAACTTTCAGGGAAATTGCATAAGAAATTCTCATAAACAAAAATGTGTATAATTATGTTCCCTTTGCTAATGAGAGTGAAACCTACTCGATAAAACGGCAAACATAAGCAACCTCACCTCTATGCATTCCGGATGGTTAGCAGCAAAGTTTTTCCACTCATCTACAGAGTAGTGTTTATGAATGGCTGTGAAGAGGGTGTGCTAAAGAGAGACATGAAAAAAGGAAGAGGGAAAACAGAAATAATTTAGATATTGTTGGCAACTCAGTGTCAGAGACAAGTCTCAAAGACATAAAAGTCTAGATTTTATTGCTATAGTTATAGTTATTTGTGTGATGTATTTCTATGAGTCATTATGGTTTCCCATTTTCACATTCACATCACGACTTTTGAAATAATGACTATCTGTGGTGCAACAAAACTTGCCGCTTCTAGGACAAGAACTCATAGAGCATCCTGTTTTTTTATTACTAAGATTTTATGTCACATACTTAAATCGCTGTTGTTGTGTTTACTCACTTTGCTGAGGACCTGCGCCATCTCAAATGTTCCTGTGGTGTCCATGTTTGCAGCGATGATAGGGATACCAGTGTAGGTCTGTTTGGAGTTGCGGAATGTGAAGGTCCTCTGAAGGTCCACCTTAGGGAGAAGAAAAGAGCCGTCCTGGAAAAATGCTTTATGAACATTCATCGTAGCCTACTAGGAAAGTCTTTTAATTATTAATATGGCTGATGAATTATTTTTTCTCTGAAGCCGACAGAGGGACACTGTGGATTTTGTTAGCAAATGGAGCAACTCATGTGGCTCATGTTCTGAGTCTATGCATACACAATGTGGATGTGCTGAGTCATATTTAGATCCAGAGGTTAGCTTAGCCTGCTGCTGCGTGTAATATAATAAACTATGAAGGTAACAATGCTCACTGTGACACACTGGCTGCTCCCTTTATAGGAAATGATTTGTCTGTACTAATGATGCAAGTAGATAGTTTCCTTTCAGAAAGATCCGCTATATTATAATGAAGTATCTATTCTCTTATTAGAGTGAGTTCTGACTTGAGTATTAGCTGCCTAATGAGTGGAGTACACATGTTGGGACATATTTTACTAGTCAGGAACACACAGAGAAGAAGACACAATTTTCCTTTAACAAATTAACTCTTGAACTAATAAACAATAAACCACACTCTTGCTAAATTCATGCTTTCAGCCTTATTGTTCCTGTATGACTGCTAGTTTATGATGGCTAACATTGGCTTGTATTAACAATTACAGTATGCAGCTTACTAACTGTTACTCCAGGTATTGTCTGCTTGTGCTACATTTACTCAAGGTAATAGTAAAACAATTTAGAGCAACAAAACATTTTAGGTTGTGCCAACAAACATTTGGGAAACACTCATGATGGTGACCCTTATCAAAAAGTAGTATATGTTAAGTTTACTTTATGAAGTATACTTAAGTATGAGTAGTCTCCAAGTATGTACTACAAAATATATACAAAAACACCAGTCTGACTTCTTATTATGTTAATGAAGTGAAGCACAGCTGTGTCAATCATCACAGCTGTGTAACTGTGAAAATAAAACAAGAAAGACTGAGAAACTACAGAGAGTCAGCTCCTACTGACTGCTTACCCTTCTTACTAGTGGTTGTAAGTTTATAATTCAACTGTTAATTACCGACCATACTGAGTCTGTTTAAAAGGTAAAACACCATGTCACACAACAATTTGTGACAAATAATTATTTTATAACCTTAATAGTTGTTTGTTTATAAAGTTAAACTACTGAAATGCATGCTGGGTATTTCTATATATTTCAGTCAGTACTCCAAGTACACTTAGACTTTTTTATGTACTTGTCAGTTTTCAGCAAATATACTTAAATGCTACTTTGCCTAGTATACTTCTGACAAGCACATAAAAAGTAAACTAAAAGCATACTTGCTTATTTTTATTTTAAAAGAAGTATACTAATAGTATACTTGAATACACTTCTTTTTCGTAAGCGGAGACAAAGTGCAAAGTGGTGAAAGAGGAAGGAGGAACATCAAGTTGTGCATATCCCAGATCAGTGTAGGTGTTTTCTTTCACACTGACTCAGCAAGATTTTCCAGTCTGGTCACAGATAAAGCATGACAAAGTATGGCACATAGATACAACAGTATAAACTAAAAGAATCACCAGCAACCAATTTGTGTTTTGCTATAGATCCAATATTTAGAGTAGAAACAATGTGATCTGTGTGATTTCTGCATTAAATCACAATTCCCACTAAATGTAATGCAAGTTTAAAAATTGTGAAATTATCTATTACATTCTGATTATGACAGACATACTATACCATTTTCCCTGAATTCTTTGATTAATTGTTGTGCCATATTTTTTCTCACTTGTGATCTATCAATAGAGAGAAGTTGACCTCGTGGTCCTGAGTTATTTATCCATGATGTTCATACATTTGTCATCTTTCCTAAACAAACTATGTGAATGTTTGGGAAGTTCAGCACCTGTTAAATAGAGGTACAATACAAATAACAGCGCTCAGAATATCAACAGATGGATGCTTCTGGAGTGCTTGGACCGCTGGATTTGTATACAGCACTGTCATCATGCATCATGTGTGGAATATACCTTAGATCTGAAAGATCTAAAAAAGTCAAGAATGTCAAGAATGATGTGATTCACAAATGTAATAAATAATATTGATAGTATTAACAGCCTGCATACATTGGTGCATGCTCTGATGCTCCCTGAGTTATTCAGTGTGGTATGGAATGTGCTCTGGTTGACAGTGAGATACACAGTACTATTTTTAAACAGCTTTTCTGAGAAGTCTCAGTGTCTCATGTTGCTCGCCACCTCTCAGTCCCACTCAGTCCCACTCTCCAGCATAGACCCAGTACCCCCTTACCAATATTTTGATCTTGGATCTCTGCATGTCCCCGATCTAGTGCCACATATTGTAAATACACTGTGGGAGCGTTAAAGATAAACAGCGATGGGTGTATTTTTTGTCCTGTACAGCCAAATCAGTGGGTGCTGGACACAGTTGAGCCTGTTTAACCTCCTTAAAATGACAGTGACTCACAAAAGTGCATTCTCATCAAAATCTATTTTTTTCAGATTTCTGGTCCTCTTCATTTCCTTTATTGTTTGCTTTATTCATATTCAGTTATTCTTTACAGTCACATTCTAACCTTTTTTCTGTAACCTTCAAGAAGGTCACTCCAGTGTTACATGCTCATTCAGGCTTGCAGTTTTGCTCACCAAAGTACAAAGGCAGTGTACACCTATTAGTTTACATAAAACAAGACGTAGAAAAGGAACTAGGTATAGAATTTCACTAACCATGAGCATGAGACCACTAACTACTGAGACAGCCTTTTAAGATCATGTTGAATGTCATACTCCATTTAGTATTTCCATTCTTCATATTTAATCATGCTGATCTAGCAAATGGGGGTAGAAGGCCTCAGAATGCTGCAGATGCTCCTCTATCATCCATCCCCACGTATCAGTAGTTAATTATCTCTATTGTGTCATTCATCATGGAGGTGTAAGCGTACTCGCCGAATGCAACACTAAACAGATTGCAGATTACAATCATCCTGGGAGATATCCTACTCAGATGATAGATTACTCAGATTGATAGTTGACTTAACTGTAACTGTAATACATGGATTACATGTAATAAACTGTAATAAACTGCACCAACCTCTGAGCGACTCTTCAGGCTGCTCCTCTTGGGCCTGAAGAGGACATCCTTAAAGTCCAGCTTGAGGTCTGCATCCACTCGAGGCATCTTGGATGCCCAGAAGAGTGATGACCAGGATGAGGGTGATGAGTGTGCAGAGTAGACTCCCCTGAGGAAGACAGCAGCAGCAGCAGTCTTGGTTGCTGGTCCCAAGCCCCAACCACCAAACCCGAACCTCCAGACGGCCAGCGTATTTATAGCAAAAAGGGGCCCAGCCCAGCCTCAGCCCCCATTACTTTATTTGGGCCTGGACTCCCCCTCTCTCGGTCTCTCTGTCCCCCCTTCTCTCTTCCTCCCTCCACTCCTCCGGCGTTCTCTCTATCTCCACTCTCCCTCTGCAGAATGGCAGGAGCAGCAGTGGCCAAGCCGGCAGCCACGCCAGGCTGTCCCAGCTGCTGACGCATATACACAAACTATGACATACACACACATGGTAGCACTGCAGTGGGTTGTGCACTGCAGTGCTTAAGAGCACACCTGCTGTCCGGTTAGGGCATTGCTCCCCAAGTTGTGGGCTGAGGACAGAGAGAGGGAGAGAAAATGCGGAGACACAGGCAGACAAACTAAAATGCTAAGAAGTTGTGTACTAAGAAGCAGACTGAAATGGAAAAGTCATTAATGAGTCATGTGGATTCATCTGTCTTTAATATAATGCTTTTCTTTAAATGGGTTGGTCTGTCTTTTGCCCTGCTTTACATGTCAACTATTTGACGAAGATTAACCTGATTGATGCACCAACTACCTCTGTCCATTCTGCTGTATAATAACTAAGAATAAAAAAAAATCTGGTCCATTGTTATATTGTGTAAGTAAAATTCCCACCATGCAAAAATGTGTTCTGTTTTCCGTCACTTCACTTTGGTGAGACACTTGATTCTGTTTCCACTGTAAATCTGAATTTAAGGTGTGCACTAATACACAAGCATGCTTTTGTGACTGTCCTGGACCAATATGCAACCAGGTGAACTTATACACCATCTTCAACAGACATGAACCACATAAGTACCCAGAAATGCAGCCAGTCACACAGTCATGCTTTTAAGAATTTATTATTCAAATGAGAGCTGGTGCCAAGAAGGTGCCTATGGTAGCTAAGTGAAGTGAGGTGACGTTATGGCTGAAGGTGGACATCTGGACGTAAGGGGACAAAATGACAGAGTGCACAAGAAGTCTGTGGCAAGATCAGGTGAGTGTGGCACTTGACCAGGGGAATGAACACCGATACACTGGGGATCCAGCAACAGGTTAAATAGAGAACAGGTATGATCAGGGTCCAACAAACAATGCAGATATTGATCAGGGCAGAGATAAGGCAAGGTTAGAGTCTGGTCCAAAGTCAGGTGCCAGGTAATCAGAGACAGTATGATTGTTAGGCAATGTCCAGGTCAGATATCAGATTGGGCAGACTTTTAGTCCCGATACAGGGAAGACAGGTTCAGGTCAGGGAAAGAAGGTTTTGGGAGAGACACAAGGTGAACAGATAGCTAGAGAGTTGTACCCTGTGGACATGTAAGCAGACAATCCAGCAGGGAACTGAGGGAAACAGATCTGCTTATAAAGTGTCTCAAACAGGTGTTAGTGGTTTGGCTGATTAAGTCAGTGGAGCATGCCAGAGAGCAGGAGAGTGGAGCAGGTGAGAGTACTTAGGCTGATTGAGTGAGCAAAGTGCAAATACTGATGGTTTTAAGTTTTTTAGCATTTCCTATTTAAACCTGATTGCAAGCAGTTTATAACATCCCCTTCACCAAAGGATTTTTTCCCTGTTGACTAGCAAAGCATTGAGGTAAATGAAGACCTCACTCAAACCAGACGTGTGATGTTTAGACAGAATGACTGTTGACTTTCTTAATTTTTGCTGGTTTTCTAGTGTGCATCTAAATTAACATACAGTAGGTTTTCATAAATACAAAATTATGCAAGATTCCTGAATAAAAGAAAAAAGAAAAGAGTTCAGTTTGAGGCAATAATAATAAGGCTTTGAAATAATTTTGCAAGTCAGTGTAAAGGTTTTGTGAATATAGCTTGAAGTTTTTAGAAAAGTACAGATGAGAGAGATGTCAGTAAATGTTTTATCAACTTAGAAACACTGTAGAACAAAGACTGGCCAGTAGATGTCAGCATGTTTGTACAGTTGTCAGACAGAGTGCCACGGTGAAAGGTTCTGTCAAAAGTGCTTCCTGAACACAAGATGTGTTTTTGTGATATTTATGTGTCAGTTTGTCACTGCCATTACGGCAGTGTTACATTGTTTCTAGCTGTGTTGTCTTTGTGCTTTGAAAACATGAACTTATCCTGTGATACTCCTGCACTGAGAGTCTGAAACAAAAAAGTGCAGGGAGTACGCTTCCAAAATACAAACCTCAAACTGCACTCATGATTGACACTGAGCCTAGAAATGCTATAATCTCCTGCCTCTTTAGTATACAACTAATACATTCAAAATAATCTTAGTTAAAGTGTTTGTAGTTGCTTTATAAAGCCATTACTCTTTGTGCATGTCACACTAAACTACACTGATAAGAATGTGCTGAATAAGGTCCACCCCTTAATGGCTTTAAGGGAACACACTGATAAGAACAGCTTTTTAAACCATGTGCACTCCATGAATCTTGTGTCCGCTTGCTGCAATCGCAGCCAGAGCCTCAGGTGGTCATCAGAGTTAAAGGCTGGTGTAGGAATTAGGTGAAGGTGCAACGTGTAGCTATCTCTGTAGTTAAGCCAATTTAGGCCTGTAATGCAAGAGTCACTCTCACTGTTTGAATGTCTATACAGTACATGTAGTGTTTTACTTTATGTCCAGAAACTGGCCTATTTATTAGTGTGATGTCCCACAAACTGTCATTTTTAGACATCCTAGCTGAGTGGCTCTGGGGATGGTGATGTCAGTCAGCCCGTTCATTGCTTTGGTTTGCTCAGACATTCTTGGTTCCCAGATAATGTATCCTGAAGCCTTTGCTTATGCCCTGACTTTCCCTGTAGAACCACCATCATGCATGTTGACTTCAGGATAAATGTACTACCTTTAGTTATTGTCATAGCTTTTCATCTCGTGCCATCTCGCTCAATTTTATTCTGTACATATTTATACTTTCTAGTAAAGGGTCTATTCATGCAATTTTTGTATGTGTGTGTGGATATGGAAAATGCCTAATATTAATATTTTACATTAAATCACTATAACTCCAAGTGCCCTTCATGATTTTGAAATACAAACTTTATCTTTACCTTCATACAAACAAAATCTTAATCTTAGAAGATAAAGATTTTATTTTTCTTTTATTAATGATTTATGATTTTATTCTTTATCTTTAAAGATAAAGATTTTAGAACCATTTGCCCCAGACACCAATACACAGTAACACAGTGAAGTTAAACTTGTGCCAATACTTCAAATTCTCTGCAAGCAGAACATAGCTTTGCTCTGGCAGGTTGTTTACGCCTATCTAAATCTTT